>JAXIVJ010017485.1:0-25964 GCA_036785665.1 Chirona hameri
GTCTCGGCTGGGGGAGGGCTGGACTGCCCGTCCGAGCGAGTGGCGGGGAGGAGGCCGCCATCGGTGGGGGGCTCCCGGTGGGAGGTCCGGAGGGTTGGCACGGGTGGTCAGGCTGGGAGGGTGGCGGGGGAGAGGCCGTCGCCGGTTAAGGGGGCCCGCGCTGGGTCGGCGGGGTCGGGGGCGGGGTCCTGTGGGGAGGGAACAGCGTCGGTAATACGCTGGGGACAGTGTTGGGATGAGGGGGAGGGGGCGTCGGGTCCCTTTCGGGCGAGAGTCGCCTGGCGGCCGCCCAGGCCGGGCAGAGGCGGTCCCAGGCGGCGTGGGCGCTGCCGCACCAAGCGCAGCGCTTGGCTGCTGCGTCACACCCGTCTGTTGGGTGCTCCCCGGCGCACCTACCGCACGTAGGGTGGCGCGCGCAGCAGGTCCGGCCAGTGTGGCCGTAGCGCTAGCACGACTGGCACTGCCTTGGGGGAGAATCCACCTCCGCACCGACCCCGAGAGGTAGCCTCAGAATATGCGGCTCGGCATCTCCAGTCCCCGGAACCGGAGGCGGACCATGGGGTTGGGCTGCTCCGGGCTCTTAGACCGGAGTCTTGCAACTTCGATGACCCCCTGGGGGGGCCAGCTCCCGTAGGAGCGTCTTCTCTGAGAGGCGGGCCACCTCGGGGCAGTACGCCAACCCCACCACGAAGTTGAGGTGCATTGCGACCTCCGCGATGACCTCAGCCCCAAGGAACTGGGTGAACTGGGTGGGTTCGGGGGGCGGGGAGGGGTTGGTCATCACCAAAACGGAAATTAAGATTGGGCGCGGCCACCTTTTTTGGGGGGAGGGGGAGGGAGTGGGTCTCGCCCACCCCGTAGTCCGGCCTATAGCCATATGCCGCCGAGGTGGGGAGGGGAACCACCCCCTCCCAAGTGGGGAACCGAATGACCTGCGCCGAATGACCTACTTCAAAATTATCAGCCCAGGCCCGTCCAGATCCCGGTGATTTCTTTAACCCGCGAGTTACTGGGGTATATTTCATAACGCGACTTACTGGGGGGGGGGGGGCTATTTTTTGCCCCTCCCTCGGATCTCCGGAACTACTGGACCGAATGTAAAAATTCAAACGGCATTCGATAGCCCTGGGAAATGTATTAAGGGAAACATAATATTGTTGACCTCAGGGTCACCGATGACGTCACAGGTCAGGTCAAGTACAAAATGTTTCACCGTGTCAAAAGGTCTCGATGGATGGAATTGTCGCGCAAAACTGCGATATTAAACGCATAAGCTGTCGATAAATCGGTATGATTCGTATCTCGACACTTCTAAGTACCTTTCTAAGCTGTTTATGACCTTAGGTCAGGTCAAGGTCATCCGAGGTCACGAGGTCAAACTGCAGATTACGGTCATTAGGCGTTGTAACACATGTTTATGGGTTTATTTTTCATCTAGAACGCGTAAAATGACCTTAGAACATTGTTTGTTCCATATAAATAGAAGTGAAAAGCAAACATGGAAATGCGTTTGTTATGCATAATAATGCTGTGAGAGGTGGTCGATTTTTGTCATTTAAAGGTCATAACTCAGTCATTTTTGAAGATATTGACTTCAAATTTGGTACACATATTCACCGCACACATCTCAATCACATATATTCCGGTTTTGGGATAATTCTGATTTTTTCTTGCAAATTTTGTAAAAACAAAACAAAATGTATTTTGATTTCTCAAAATTTTTAATGAAAAAAAAACTCACAAATCTGAGATAGCAGTTTGATAGCTCGGTCTATTGTCAGTAATTTGATTTAAGACAATTGAGTTTATCTCAAACATCGTACCTTTGACAGCGTTTTCCGAAAACCATTATTTTTCAACAAAAACCGAAGAACATGACGCCACTCTGACGTCATTTCCGGTTGACCTATCATAGCTTATATTTTACCTGTTGCCAACATGTGTAGAATTGACATGAGAGAAGGTACTGCAAGTTTGGTGACGATACCGATTTTCGTTTAGGAGTTATTGCAAAATAACGGGAGGGGGGGGGGGGGGCAAAAAATAGCCCCCCCCCAGCAACTCGCGGGCTAAAGTTGAAGCCCGGCCCAGGCCCGGCCCATGGCCCATAGGGCCAGCCCGGCCCGTGGCGAACTCTGATTTCGACACAGGACTATAGTGGCCCCTTGTAGAAGACTGTTTCGCTTCCCCGAAACTTCGTCGGTAGTATGATGGCATACCCGCTGACGTCAGAATTGCGTCATACGCAGAGTCTGCCGCAAACTAGCCGTAACCATTGACATTTGTACCGATCACCATACAACAACACCGATTGTGATTACCATCGAGTCGGTCGGTTCAGTGACTGGGACAGTGGATTGAGTTAGTATTTGTATTTAAAAGTAAAGTTACCTTGTTTTTAACGGCTTTTAACCGTGGGTTCAGTGCCGGGATCAGATGCCGGGTTGCCGAAAGCACGAAATTGTTGTATCAACGGCCAGCGGTTGCCACCCTGAGTTGAGCGCAACGATTTTCAGGTAAGTATCTACCTATGATGCTCTTGCTGACCTGATACATAATTGATCATTAAACTGATTATTTTACACAGGCCAGGTGTTTCATATATTCATTTAATTGAAATGCTCGCTTGATTAGCTCGATGCTTGCCCGTCCAGAGCCTGGTGATTTCCTTAAAGTTGAGGCCCGGCCCAGGCCTGGTCCATGTCCCATAGGGCCAGCCCGGCCCGTGGGGAACTCTGACCTGATTAGTAACAGCGCTGCTGAGCGCTCACATGCCGTGTCAGCACACAGCGATGGCCAATCGACCAACAGAACAGCGTACTCTGTTCCAGGGATACGGGTATTGCGTCAGCCCTCAGTCGCCAGTGCAGTGGTGCAGAATGTGCCGCAGCTGTTACAAACAGCAGACACATTTAGTACAAAATAGCTGTCATGTCACTCCAAAATGTTATTATGCTGTCCAATGTGAAAGTTTTAAGGGAAGCCTGGCATAAATTCCAGTGCCAGCGACATCTTGCATGCGCGCCAAACCAACCCGCACTTGTGCCGCAATGTTCCGCCCGAGCTATGCACTGGATGGCGGAAAGAAAAGAGAAATAGTTGCTGAAGGTAGAGAAAGAATACACTCTTGTTTCTTAGCGGAATAACACCATGATATTTTAGCTTAGTAGCTTCAATTTCGTAACAACGATTTAAAAGTTATCCGGAGGTAAATTATGTTACTGCCGGAGCGAATCCGAGCTACGCGCGGACATTTCATCTGCACTCTCACGTTGAACATCACCGCTGTGGTGGTGCGTTCGCAACCAATGAATGGTCATTTGTATTCCGAACGCACCCAACGCCTGCGAGAAGAAAGAGATCCAATTAGAACTGGAACAGAGGAAACGACGACTAATTCTGCGCGCAGACCCAGCTTCGCTTGTTGAGATGATGGCCTTATTCAAAGCACACGACTTCAAAGCTGAACGCACTGCGTTTGGTGGCAGTGTGCGAATGCAAATGTCAATCTCTGAGTGGATGTTTTTCGCCGGATGCAGGCTCCTCCATTAGTAAAGTGAATTAATCGGATTTGCATTTCACGGAGCGGTAACGGGTGGCAAGTTTATGTTTTTGGTTCGCAGCAGCGCTGCCGCTGTCAGGCGCCTCTTGTTCGTCTTCAGTCGACCGTGAGCAAAGATGGCCGCCGCTTAAACTTCAACGCAACGCCGCGAAATCAGTTCTGACATCTGTAGACACCTGTCGGCTGTCGCCGAGCAGAGGAATTAATGTGCGAAACAAAATATCGCCGCCTACGTGACACTGGCGGATCCAGGGGGGAGGCAGGGGCAAAAGCCCCCCCATCCCAAGCTCAACAGGGGTGGCAATAGAAATTAGCCCCCCTCAAAATCCGATGAAACTGGCGATGAAAAATGGGTACAGCCTACGAAAAATAACTTCTTGCGAAAGAAAGAAATCTTGTTTTTGCCTCGTTCGTGTTTCCTCTATTTGGTAGCATTTTGGTAGCAGTAGAGATAGGGAAAGTGGCGCGTCTGACGCTATTTTGGAGTGATTCACAACCAACGCAAGTTATAATTTTACACGCAGCGCACGTCGCAGCCTTTGGTCTCCTGCTGCGCTGCCTGCTGGATGGCAGAGGAGCGCGTGATTGAATTTCCTTGTATAGGTATCTATGTTGTATGGAATCACTGGCGAATCCAAAGGGAGCGGCAGGGGAAAAAGCCCCCCACCCCACATTCCAAGCTCGACAGGGGCGGCAATAGAAATTATCCCCACCCCAAAATCCGCTGAAACTGGCGATGACAAATGGGAAAGTGCGAAAAGATAACTTCTTGCGAAGGAAATATATTTTTTTGCCTCATTCGTGTTTCCTCTATTTGGTAGCATTTTGGTAGCAGTATGGCTGTATATAGGGAAATATATAGGGAAGTATGTAGGGAAAGTGGCGCGTTTGACGCTATTTTGGAGTGATTCACAACCAACGTAAGCTATAATTTTACACGCAGCGTCGCAGCCTTTGGTCTCCTGCTGCCTGCTGGGTGGCAGAGGAGCCCGTGAGTGAATTTCCTTACATAGGTACCTATGTTGTGTGGAATACGTCTACTAGTATTAAGTAGGGTAATAAGGTTCAGTTAAAAAAGCTCAATGTTCTTCTTTTATAGCTGGGGCATTCCACGATAAATCGACAAAAACAAAGTGCAAAATGTCACCGTGATGTCACCGATTATGGCGAAAATTGATATATGTAGCAACCTGAAAGTTGTATGAGCTGTGAAAGTTGTATTGTAATGCAAGCAGTGGTTCAGGAGATATTGCCTCGGGCATTTTTATAAGGTCTCGGTGCAGTTCAATCTTTGTCAGCCCATATGGCGTAGAATTTATGGAACAATATAGATGCATTATATGTCATTAGAATGGCAATGAGCTGTTTTATAAGATGGTGTTGTTGATTTTGCATTTTTAACATTTCAAAATTTAGTACGTTTTTTTAAATTGTACAACTTTTTTAATACCTTTTATCAAACGTGTTTCTAATTTTTCGCTATGCTATTCTTACGTGTAAGGACGTGTCAATTAAGTGAAAAAATATAATTGTGGGATATTTGCCTTCAAATATCTTAAATTTTACATGCTTTTTTCAATATGCGATTCGCTAATAACTTTTGACTGAATAAAACTAGAATGGTATGGTAAACTTCATATTTCTGTTCTCATCAAGACGAGTTGAATGCTTTGCAGCATGATCTCTTTCTGAGATTTGATGACCTTGATCTTAAATTTCGAAGTTAGTATCTTTTTTTGAAATGTTTAATATTTGTGGGATACCCAAGACAAATGTATTTCCTATTTTGACTTTATTATTGTTAAGTGTAAACAAGTATCGTTCAAACAAACACAAAAAGATGGTTATCTGTCTTTAAATATGCTAATTTTTCCCCCATTTTATGTTCTTTTTGTGAAAGATGTTATTCCCCAATAACTTTTGACTGAATAAAGATAAAAAAGTAAAATGAACACCATTTTGTTATTTTCGTCAAGACCCGATGAATGATATGCAGTATGACCTCTTTCTAACATTTGGTGACCTTCATCTAAGATCAATGTCAAAGTTCAAGGTTAGGTTTCCAATTGTGGCTATGTGGCGATGTTATATATCTTAAAACTTGTCTTGTTGCGAGGATTTCGATTGTGTTAAAATGACGCCTGGTCGTCAATGTCAACTTTTAAATTAATTGTAATTTGAATGTCGAATAGTAACTTCATAACTTCCTTCTCGGTGTAAAGAAAGCTCGGAAATGTCTCAGTTTGCTTTATAACCATCAGCGATCGCGCAATTATTTGTATACCAATGAATTCCTATCTTCAAGCCAAGTTCAAAGATATATAACATCGCCGTGAAGGTCAAATTTGGAAGGGTGATCTTGCGCCGTGACCTTGACCTTAGGTCAAAGTCATCAAATGTCAGAAATAAGTCATGCTGCACAGCATTCAACGCGTCTTGATGATAACAACAAAATGACGTTTACCGTGCCCTTCTAGCCTTTTCAGTCAAAAGGTATTAGCGAATAACTAATTTGTATATAAAATAGCGTGTATAATGACAACATTTTATATTTTGGGGGGCATATATCCATCAATTTTATTTTTGCACTTAATTGACACATCCTTACACGTACGAATAGCATAGCGAAAGATTTAACCCAAGTTCGCAAAGGGAAAAAATGGGGATACCTTTTAGATCATATGGAGGCCCCTGGGGCCCGAAAGGCCCCAGTGAAATTAGCCCCCCCCCATATTGGGAAGCTGGATCCGCCAGTGCTACGCGGTCGGAAAGGGTTGCTGCCTTCAGTCGGGCCACTTTTAGGCGAGAAATCCGTCCGTGAAATCGGAAACGGCAAACGTCACATCTGATAAGTT
Organism: Chirona hameri; assembly: GCA_036785665.1. Classification (NCBI taxonomy): domain Eukaryota; kingdom Metazoa; phylum Arthropoda; class Thecostraca; order Balanomorpha; family Balanidae; genus Chirona; species Chirona hameri. The sequence continues at coordinate 6,418 of JAXIVJ010017485.1, forward strand.
AAGCGACCAGTGGTTTTGACACGGCTGTTCTCAGAGTTCCGTAGTACATCTATTAAACTAATATTGTGTTCGCTTGAAAAGGATCTCCTTGTTCGCACTGCGACTGAGTTGAGACAAGGGCGCCTCTGTGGAAAAGACGCAAGCAATTACAAACAAAGCTGTCACAGCAGAAGCTAATGTTAACCAAAGAAACTGTCTTCTTTTGATACATTAATATGCAAATTGAATGACCTTTCCTCGAAATAAAAATTTAAAAAGTTCAAAATTAGACTTTTTATTGATATTTTGATACACTGATCTTCATCAGAATGAATTAGCTAAAACAATAATAATACAAGTTAATTTATGCTGCAGGCTGCTTCCCGCGTTTTTTTTTATTATTCGCGCGACATTTATCGCTCGACATCTATTCATACAAGCACAACCGTTCAAAAGATAAGCAAACTTGTTCTATAATGCCCTACGAGTATAACGATAACATATACATTTCAATGCAAAACTGCCTTACCTAAATGCAACTACCTGTGTAATCTTGCACACAAACGTACATGTAAACATTTTTTTATAATAAATTTAGTCCGAATGTTTTTTTGAATGGATGGATTTCCGAGGTCAGGCCCCGCGCTAAGCATAGCTTGTTGCGCAGGCCCTGACTGACCCCACCACCCGATCAAGCAATTCCTGGCGTCCGGCAGAATTTAGAAGCGAAAGTTTTACGTGCCCGACATACCTGGACACGGTCCAGGTAACATCACTCTTTATGAATATACACACACACACACACACATACGTATCAGCATCCATGTACACCAGGCACGTAGCCAGGATTTTTCTCAGGGGGGGGGGGGGGCACATCGGTGATAGAATCAAATTTCGATCCTCAACCATATGTTGTTGACCGGGGGGAGGAGTCGGGTCGTCAGAAAATCGAATTTTATCTAGTGTAATTTGTTTTGCCCAGGGGGGGTGCCGTGCCCCCTCCCCCCCCCCCCCCACCCTTGGCTACGTCCCTGATGTACACGTACCAAGAAATACGTACATAAACATCAACAAGTTAACATTTAACAAGAAAAAAAAACATACCGTCATCCTACGTACAGTACAGTGCAGAAGTTCTGTCCAGGCCAAGTTGGCAAGGTCTGATACTAGTAGTGCGCAACTTCTCCCTAGGTGGCGCTCAGTCCGGCGGGGTCAGATTCGAAGAGGGTTGCGGGCTTGCTGCAGTGCTAGGATTGAGCACCACTTGTTTTACTAACGCCCCTGACACGCGGAAGCGGCGCGAGCCGCCTGGCCTCTGCCTCGAAGCTGGTGTGGAGAGGGGAGGAGTGTGGATGAAGTGACTGGCTGCCACGGGACGGACGGGAACGGAACATAATCTGCTTAGCTATGCACTATCGAACTTGGCTACCTTCACATTGCGGTAGCAAGCGGGCCACACTTGTGTTTTATTATAAATATAATTATAAGTCAAATACTTCTAAATATAAATATATTGTGGGTGGATATTGGTCGAAATTGATTGCGCTACACATCTGCGTGTTTTGTATCGCTTAAAATATACCCAGGTTTTCACGGTAGAGCAGTGTAATCAGACAGTTCAATTGAAAATTGTTACATTGTGTCCAGGTCGATTTAAATGCATTTTGTTTTTGTTTTTTACCTTTGTGCTACATATATTACAAAGACCAAACGTTTGTCAAATTAGTGTTTGTTTCATCTCTTTCTGCCTGCTATGTGCCGAGTACTGACGTTAATCCTGAAACCGTCAGAAAACAATGATTTTGAACGATTCACTTGATCGATTTGCACGTGCCACGCGATGCTGATCGACTCACAGTGCATACGCCGGGCCGATCATTTCTCTACATATATGTGTCTGTCCCGTGTCCGTGCGACTCATGGTTGCCGAAATATTGGTCCGGGATTGCAACGATGTTTTGTAAATAGTGCCACTTTTGCTGATGCACGACGTTTTCGCTAAACAATGGAAGAATCGTCTGTTTTCAACGCGGCGCCACGCGTTCATAATTGCAATGTATGCACTACAAAGTGGTGCATGCTCAGGATTTGGAAAGGAAGGGACAATAGGTGATACCCCATTTTTGCCTCCCCTGACACCGCCGTTGCCACACAAATATAATTGTCCTTCTCGCAGATGATTGTTAATGACATCATTCGATTAAAAATACCGTTCTGAGGCACCGAACACAATAATTATGTATGGAGTCTTCCACATGCCCCCCCCCCAAAAAAAAAAAAATCCGCCTCTGGGATCGTCTCTGGGACCCCCCCCCCCCCAAAAAAAAAAAACAACAACAACAACAACAACAACAACAAACAAACACAATGTTTGCAATAGATAGCTTAGAAAATTCACCGAGTTTGAAGTTTCAATCCTTCAGATTTCGGTCCCATGCCATTGACTCGATATGCCTCCCTCAGTTTGTCCCTGGGGGCACCTTTGCGCAATTCCAAAATTTGAGAGAAAAAATGCAACATGTCTGCGAAAAGTGTCATCAAAAGGCCTGCAAGTTTGAAGCTTGCAGCTACAACAGTTAAAGACCAAAACATGATTCCCTTCGAACTCAGAGACACGCGAAAAAGCGAAACATGCCCCCCCCCAAAAAAAAAGTGTGCCTGGAGCCGCCCCTGGGCAACGACTTTGTTTTGGCAAGGCATCGAAATGTGCCCATTGAATACTTCAGAAAAGTCAGATAGTTTGCAGGTCATATCTTTATGCGTTATGAAACAGGAGCGGAAAACCCTCAGGAGGGTCGTTTAAAGGGAATAGGTCACCTTGAAAGTTGTCTTGAAGTTCAACCATTAGGTGCATCTTGAGCTTAAAACTATGAATATGACTTTGGTTTGGACAACTGATGGATATATGTGGAGAAAGAAGTAAGTTTCTCTTTCTATTTCACGAGAAATCGTACGATAGCAGCTGGCGTTCTGGCTCGGCCCCGCTCCGCCTGACGCCAAGTACAGTCTCGGACAAGGGGTCGCCGCGCCGCCCGGGCGGCTGAGCGGATATTAACGAGGCGTCGTGACCAGAGACTACGTGCCAGAGAGTGTACCTTCCTCCGGCGGCGCGGCGGCGAGCGTTCATTCCCCGATCGTGGCCCGGAACAGCGGGATTGAAATCGGGCCCACTAGTCCTGTGTCGAAATTACTTAACGTAGAGAGGTAATTATTTCACCACAAACCATTTTTAGATCTGCTCTACAAATCTGCTATCTCAGTCCAAAACCCCATGTTAAAGGTGAACTATTCCCTTTAAGCTCCCCCTAGACAGGCGACACTAATAGGGTTAAACAGTGTGTGTGTGGGGGGGGGGGTCAATGGTCTCCCTGCCCCGGCCCAGTTCCTATGGCTATGATTATATACCATGTGTTGACACGCAAAACAAACCTATGAAACCAATCCAACAATATTGCACCGCGCAGCGGAGCGAATTTTTAGGTGTCGTGTGCATTTTCTCACCAGAAATAGTCACGGTTACCATCGTAAACTCGCCGTAAGCTCGAGCGACTTGTGAAGGTGGGAAAGGCGAGCTTCGAATGTTTTATTCTGCTTATGATATTTCCAGTCATTGCCAGCTATAATAGATGGACAGGCCTGGCAACTAGCGCACACCATATGTGTATCTCTCTCTATGTGAAATTCGATTAAATATGAACCAGGTATCCTCATATAACCAGTAAAACGCGCTGCATGCTTCAGCGTATAAATTCATGCTTAAAAATAATACAGACATTTTTGATCAATAATCATTTTTGCAAGGTTTTTTGTTCATTTCGACGTTCGCGTGTGCCAACTTCCACGCGCTGTGGTACCACCTCTACCAGAACGCACCATACCACAAACAAAATTGATTTGATGGACCTATCCAATGGTGAAAACCCAATCTCAATCGGAGCAGTGGTTGCAAAGTTATTAGCTTCCGAAAAGCGTCTGTACGGCCGGGTCGGGCCGGGTCAAATGTACATTTGTCTAGTAAGTTGACGGGAAACCTCACCGGCGCTTCGCGCCCGCTCGGTAATCAGCCCAACTGCCTCAGAATACCTGTGATTCCTCTCTCTCATCAATCACTGCAACCCCCAGAGCAGGACTTAAGCTCTCGCGGCCCGTATATTTGCCCAGTGGACGACCTACTCCCCTCTCCCCTCCCATTTATCGCTCCCCTCCGACCACGGCCGTGGGATGACGTCATGTCAAGGTCACGTTCATTGTCTCACAAACCCGAGGTGTGTTCCTACCCTTGTGACACCTATCGGGGGTGGGCTCAATAATGGCTGCTTTGGATTCCGCTGGGTGCAGCACCGATTGGCCCGCTGGTGGCGCCGAGGCAGTGAACAGAACTTCTGCACTGCACTGTACATATATTGCTGCCTAAATCAATACATAAACACTCGGCACATTAAATTCATCCATCCTGAGTTAACTAAGACCGAGCATACAAGAGAAGTGAGAGCGCTATCTACATGATCGGCCACGACGATACATTGTAATTCAGTTTGGGTTGATAATTCCTGATCAGAATTGATTCTGCAATTTTTTGGTCTGTGTGGTCCTTAGCTCGGTAAATCACTTTTACTACAATAGGCGAGAGGATGTGACCACCCAGGTATAGGTTTCACCTTTTTGATAAAGTTGTCTTATACTGTTGTCTCTTTTGCTTCATTTTCTCATTAATATATTCAATAGTATGAGGCTGTGGTTTTTATTGTCTCATTTCTTTTGACAAAGGTGGGACGGCCCCGCTGAATCCTGAAGATGCAGGGTTGAAAAATAAACGTTCAGTATCAGTGCAAATTATTTGAAGGGAACTATTCATCGGTAATCCCAGGGACGTAGAAACGCCATGAAAAGTGGGGGCAGTCCAGAAGAAGGCATTGCAACTTCTATCCAATTTAGGCCTTTATCCAATTTTCCTTATCAAATATTGTTTAGCAAAATACATTTCAATTAAAGTTGTGACCAAGAAGACAGACAATCTCCCCCGGACCCCCGATTCATACGAATATGGTGTTTTGGTGAATATTTGAGACTAGGAAAGAAAACAAAAAGATGGGGGATTCCCACTTCCACCTTCAGGTATTCATAGTCCTCAGCATATGCTTGTTACTTTCTATGGTAAAATTAAGTGAATTGGCCCAGGAAAGCAGTTATATCCTTTGATATATGTCTGCAGCCTCTCAGAATACCGCCTTCCCACTATTACCAATACCAATAACAACTATACATGCTGATGCAACTCAAAAGTCAAACCTATCGCTTTACCCGCAAGCGTCGTCTGTTTCACAATCGTCGTCTGTCATTTGTATAAACAGCAGTGCCACGGCGGAGATGCCAGTCCATGCAAACCGCAGGTCCATCGCCCACTCCGGTTAGAGCTGGTTAAAAAGTAGACAGACTTATCTTCTATTTTTCGGCTGTTTTAGCTATTCCACAAAACACGTAAACTGGACTTCAGGTAACTGATGTGAAGTCATTGGTATATTGTGGCACTGGCATCCATTTGTAATTTTAGTTTTACTTTACTATTTAATATTCAAACTCGAGGCTACATTGCACTTCCACATATCATATGCGTGTCAAAGCAGTCATTCATCATCAGAGAAGTTTCATCTCTATAGCTTTATCAGCTTTGTCAGCCCCGCCGGTGCAATTATGACGTGGACCAGATGGACAGAGATCAGATGACCAGACGTCAGACACCAGACCCGTCTCACGTACCAGGTCTGGTCGTGCTCGCCGGTCAACAGTCGTGTTCCAGCCTCCGCCAGCCGCGCAGTGCCCTCCTCCACCGTCACCGCCAGCATCACCGTCACCACCATCGCCACTATGGCCTACCAGATCGTGGACAGCAACTACGGCAAGAACTGGGTGAAGCTCCTGCACGTGACACGCAACGGCCCCGAGCACACGATCCGCGAGTGGGAGGTGTGCAGCGAGCTCACCCTCGACTCCAAGGAGGACTACACCGTTGGCGACAACTCTGCCATCATCGCCACCGACTCGCAGAAGAACACTATCTACCTGCTGGCTAAGAACCACGGCCTGACGACGCCGGAGGAGTTCGGTCTGCTGCTCTGCAGCCACTACCTCGCTAAGTATTCCCACGTGAACTGCGTCAACATCCGCATCACGCAGCACCCCTGGCGTCGTGTTGAAGCTGCGGATGGCCCCCACGAGCACGCCTTCGTCACGGTGCGCGAGGCAGAGCGCGGCTGTCAGGTGCGTCAACTGCGCGGCGAACAACCCACCGTCTGGGCGGAACTCAACGGCCTCCAGGTGCTCAAGACCACCCAGTCAGCGTTCGTCAAGTTCGTCCGCGATGAGTACCGCGCTCTGCCGGACGCGGAGGACCGGGTCTTCTCGACGGAGGTGTCGGCGCGCTGGCGGTACGGCTCGGCGAGGCGTGTCGACTTCGACGCCTGCTGGGCGGCGGTGAGGGTGGCGATCCTGGAGCTGTTCGCCGGGCCGGCGCGCGGAGGCATCTACTCGCCATCGGTGCAGCACACGCTGTATCTGACGCAGGTAAGAGTGCTGGACCGGCTGCCGGACGTGGCGGAGATCGAGATGGTGATGCCCAACAAGCACTACTTCTCGGTGGATTTGTCCAAGTTCCCTCGGGTCGGCAGCGCCACCAACGACGAGGTCTTCCTTCCCGTGGATAAGCCGTCCGGGAACATCAGGAGCGTGCTGGCGAGAACCAACGCCAAGCTCTGAGCAGCGGCTAGCTGGCGCATCCGGTCAGTCGAAAGGAAGCTGAAGTCCGGTCGACCATCTCACAGCATTCACCTAATTTTGGCCTTGAACAAGGCCAAACTTTGTCGATTTTTGGGCGGTCGAAATGAGGCAGAAACGGACAAGAATGTGGACTGTGGAGTGTGTAGTGTTTGTCTAGAGCTCGACTTGTGGTGAGCAATACCAGCCAGTGCATTGAAGTGACTTTGGCAGGGGTGCAGGGATTGTGTAATTGGCAACGTTTTTAGTGAGTCATGCGTGGAATATTCCTATGTAATGTTCCATATGCATACAAGCCTTGGTCGTAATAAAAAAGAAGACTGATTTGTGTGCGAACTGTGATTTGTCATTCGTGAACCTCCACGTACACTCGCGGATATGAGAATCGGTGGCTCAGTGCGATTCAGACTATGTCAGGTGTGCTATTTTGAACGTTTTATTTAGGGGAAGGGTTAGGCGCCATATTGTTAATATATTTGGTGCGTGCGGTGAGTTTGCGTACACCCATATTGCTTCATATTGCGTTTCGGTTATATAACACGGCTCGATCCTGCGCTTAGTAACGCTGACTCGTTTCTCTGATGTCAGAGTAAGGTCGACTGAACTAGGCTATCAGTATATACAGTCCGCAACCGGGATATCGGGTCTACATAAACACTGGCAGAGGCAGTAACCGAGACGCAGAGCCTCACAACCGCAGCGGGCGGCGCACCAACAGTGCACCACGCGCAGAAAATGTAAATTACTACAAGTGCGAGAGATGGCGCCATGCGCGAGCTGGAACGTTTGTACACCGCACAGCACATTTTGTGTTGGTATGCAGGCATGAATAGCCCTGGGAAAGTTATCGAAGGAAACTCGTATATTTTACTGTAACTTGATTCGACAAAGATCCGTGGTAGAAAAACTCAAAATTCATCTTTTTGGTTTTGCAAGAATATATTCAATTTAAAAAAGTATTTTTAAGGTATTCAAGGCGAGGTCAGTTAAAAATAACCATAGGTGGGCACCGGTCCGTTACTCCGTTACTCCGTTACTATCGAAGTTACTTTTATGAGTAACGAAGTAACGGACTCGTTACCTTTTTTACAGTAACGGACCGAGTAACGGAAGCTACTTTTGTGGTCCGTTACTTCGTTACTTTTTAGTCCGTTACTCCGCTACTCCGTTACTCCGTTACTTGTTTTCCTATACTTGTTTCTCTTCACGCCCGGGTTTATTCGTACCAGCACAATCAATGCCTTACACACGTACACAAATCGAATGTCATATGGCGTACAGGGCTGCCAAATATCGTACATGTTGGGCGCGGCGCAATGCGCAATGACGCTATAAAGGTAGATGTCTCTCGATCCCGATACCGCGAAACGTTAACAATGTTCATCAGCTGATATAGGCCGGCGGCAAGCTGACGGCACTAGTTTATGATAAAGGCGAGCTTCGAGAAACGGGTAGCGAGCCTCTGATAATTATACGCACGAGAGGGGGGATTCCGCCCTCCCCCTAAGATCTCGTCCCCCATAAGAGCTACAATAACGAACGAAATGTGTAGGGTAGAGAGGTTCTGTAGGGAACTCTGTTTTGCGAAATTTTCATGACCTTATAGGTCAATATCTTCGAAGTCAAATGGGGCCAAATATGCAAAAATATTTTTTTTAGCACTTTTCTCCAGAAACCCCAAAATATCACGAGAACTATGATAGCTAGGAACAAACGAGAAAAAAAAAACAATCGAAAGCTCTTGAAATATGCCATCGCCGTGGTGTCCTCAAATTTTAGCTCAGATCAATAGTTTAGGCTCCAGAGGTGATCAAAGGTCAAAAACGCTATTTATGACAAAACAGTTTTTCGCAAATAACTTTTTACCTAATAAAGATAAGGCAATAACTTTTACTCCATCGTGTTAGCCTCGCCAAGGCGCTTCGAAATATATTAATGTTGACCAGTTTAGGTAAACCTAGAAATTTTACCTCAGGTCAAGGTCAAGTGGTGACCCAAGATGGTCATGCTGCATATTGGGAGACGTGTCTCGACGAGACAAACACATTGGTTCCGGTTTCACTTCTCTATCTGCATTCTGTCGGAATTGATATCACTTCGTTTTACAAAAGTAACGGAGTAACGGAGTAACTGTAACTTCCGTTACATTTGTTGACGATGTAACGGAGTAACGAGTAACGAGTTACTTTTTTGGAGTAACGGAGTAACGAGTAACGAAGTTACATTTTGAAGTAACGGTGCCCACCTATGAAAATAACAATACATAGAAACTCGTTTATATTGACCTCGGGGTCACTGATCGCGTCATAGGTCAGGTCAAAGTAAAAATGATTGTTCATGGTGCCCCGAAGGTCTCGAATATGTCCATTTTTCACGAAATAACGCTATTATAAACAAAATGTACCTCGATAGATGTCTACGAGAGGATGAGTGACCCGTTCATCCGTTCACCCATTAACACATTAACATTTTCGGGAGACAACATGACTCGTTAACCTTTACGTTGTTGGCCCGTCGAACCGTTAACCCATAAGCCCGGTAACCCATGTATATTTTTTCGGCAGATAATTCAGAACCGAGTACAGCACGCTAATCCCCTAACAAAATGAAGTGTTCTGACCGGATGTTAACCCGCGCCCCGATGGGCGGGGAGATCACTGGCGGATCCAGCCTCCCAATATGGGGGGGGGGGACTAATTTCACTCGCCTTCCGGGCCCCAGGAGCCTCCATATGAACTAAAGGGTATCCCCATATTTCCCCTTTTGCGGACTTAGGTTATATTTTTCGCTATACTATTCTTACGTGTAAGGACGTGTCAATTAAGTGCAAAAATAAAATTGATAGATATTTGCCTACAAATATCTCAAATTGTGTCATTGTATGCACATGCTACTTTATAAAAAAGAGTTATTCGCTAATAACTTTTTACTGAATAAAGATGGGCACGGTAAACGTCATTTTGTTGTTACCATCAAGACGCGTTGAATGCTGTGCAGCATGACCTCTTTCCGACATTTGATGACCTTGACCTAAGGTTAAGGTCACGGCGTAAGGAAGGTCACCTTCCAAATTTGACCTACACGGCGATGTTATATATCATTGAACTTGTCTTGAAGATAGGAACTCATTGGTATTAAAATAATTGCGCGATCGTTGATGATTATAAAGCAAACTGAGACATTTTCGGGCTTTCTTTACACCGAGAAGCAAGTTATGAAGTTCAAATTCTACATTCGACAAATCGACAAATTCGACATTCAAATTAAAATGAATTCAAAAGTTGACATTGACGATCAGACGTTATTTAAGCACAATCGAATTATTCGCAACAAGACAAGTTTTAAGATATATAGCATCGCCACATAGGCCACAATTGGAAACCGAACCTTGAACCTTGACATTGACCTTTGGTGAAGGTCACCAAATGTTAGAAAGATGTCATACTGCATATCATTCAACGCGCCTTGACGAAAATTACCAAATGTTAGCCATTTTACCTTTATATCTGTATTCAGTCAAAAGTTACTGGGGAATAACATCTTGCACAAAAATAACATAAAATTACCAAATTTAGCATATTTGAAGCCAAATAACCACCAATTGTATTTTTCTCTTTGAACGACACTTCTTTATACTTAACAATAATCAAGTCAAAAATAGGTAACACATTTGGCTTAGGTATCCAAAAAATATTCAAAATTTCACATAAATTACTAACTTCGAAATTTAAGGTCCAGATCATCAAATATCAGAAAGAGGTCATGCATTTAACTCGAACATTAAACTCGTCTTGATGACAACAGCAAAATGACGTTTACCGTACCATTCTAGTTTTATTCAGTCAAAAGTTATTAGCGAATAACATATTTGTATATATAAAATAGCATGTAAAATGGCAAAATTTGAGATATTTGGAGGCAAATATCCCTCAATTTTATTTGTGCACTTAGTTAACACGTCCTTACACGTAAGAATAGCATAGCGAAAAATTAGAAACACGTTTGAGAAAAGGTATCCAAAAAAGTTTTACAATTTCGAAAACGTACCTACGTACCTAATTTGGAAATGTTCGCAAATGAAAAAATCAACATCACCATTCACCATGCTATAAAACAGCTCATTGCCATTCTAATGACATATAATCAATATATATTGCTTCATAAATTCCGCGCCATATGGGCTGACAAAGATTGACCTGCACCGTGACCTTATTAAAATGCCCGAGGAACAGTGGCGGCGGAAGAGGGGGGCAGGGGGCAGTTGCCCCCCCCCCCCCAACTCAGCCGAGGGGCGTTTTGTGTTTGGCAGGGGTCTGGCCGTCTCAGAGGGGGCGCTCTGGCCGCCGGAGAGGGGATGCTCTGGCCGCCTGAGAGGGGGCGCTCTGGCGGCCTGAGAGGGGGCGCTCTGGCCGCCTGAGAGGGAGCGCTCTGGCCGCCTGAGTGGGGGTGCTCTGGCCGCCTGAGAGGGGGCGCTCTGTCCGCCTGAGGAGACTCTTTGGCCGCCTGAGGGGCGCTCTGGCCGCCTGTGTTTCAAGGCATCACCTTACATGGATTTGAACGAAATAGTATCCGTTCACGAAAACACATGCTAATTTGGATGAAGCTGTATGCCAAACGCTTATGTTTGATACACAAAAGCGTATACTTCAACAAACCATAATTTAGCAGACTTGTAAATCGTGAGTTAGAAGCAAGGTCGATTGAAACTCTGGCGGATCTATAGATACAAATATATGATTTAATGATTAGCAAGGCAAGAAAACATTTTATTTCGTTAGACAAAATGGTTGCTTATATCTATGCGAAGTTAAAGTTTCATCCGATTCCATCCAGTTTATGAAACACTGGCTTATGTTCCACTTCATTTTGTTTTGGAACGTTTCACGCATCCCTATTTCAAAGCCAAAATGAACCATGAAATATGGTACAAGCGCTTTGTGAAAAATACAAGATTTGGATCCGTTGGAATGGTTTCGTTAGAACGTTTTTTTTTGTCAGCGTTCGTAGGTGTTGGAACGTTTTTTATTCGTATATTTTTTGGATCCGTTGGAACGGTTTCGTTAGAACGTTTTTTGTCAGCCTTTGTACGTGTTGTTGGAACGGCTTTTCTCCGTACATTTTGACAATGCGAGGGGTGGGGCCGATGGGGCTGCATTTGGAAGCGTTCGTACGTGGATCCGTTGGAACGTTTTGTCTTCTCTCGTTGGAACATTTTTTGCAGTGTTCGTACGTGGGGCATTCCACAGTAGACAACCGGTGCCGGTGGGTGCCATCCGACCATTTTTAATTTTCTTGGAAGTTGTGCGTTGGGGGTTTCAAGGGCGGGGAATTCATTGGTGGTGACAAATAAAAACTTTTTTTTTTGTTCTCCAAAATACGGCCTTCCGTATTTTCCCAAGTTCACTGTGCAGGCCTAATTTTGACGACCAATAACTCCGAGACTAAAGAAGCGATTTTGATACTGCTTTTGTTGTTGTTTGGATCGGGATTAGTCGAGAGGCAATCTCGGATTTTCGATTTTCATTTTGTTTTGTCACGTGACCTCGTGACCTACATTTTGCGCTGTGACCTTCACCTGTTGGAAACTGGAATTAACATTTTCGTCTGATGACGATTTTAGTTCCATTGATGTCATTTCGTATAAAACAAAAAATAAAAAGTGGGGTTAGACCTGTAAAACTACTTTTGAGCCTTGCAATGCTGACACAATACGCTGTTTGGGTACGTTACGTTGTATTGGCCTGGCAGGTCATATGGCGACCCGATGTCGGTGTAACAGGCCCCAACCGAGAGGTTTCGTCGTCAGGAGTCGCTCTGGACTTTGTTTCGAAAGCGTATGTCATGTAGATGCGAAGTTTTCGACGGACAAGTGCCCGGACAGCGTATTATGTCAGCATTGCCAGACTCAAAAAGGATTTTTACAGGTCGAACCCCACTTTTGTATATACGAAGGACACCAATGAAGCTCAAAACTTCATCAGACGGAAATTTTAATTTCAGTTTCTAACAGGTCAAGGTCACGGCGCAAAAAGTAGGTCACGAGGTCATGTGACAAAAGGAAAATGTGTGATTGCCAAATTGTTCTTCGTCTAATCCTGATCCAAACACAAAAAAAGTTTATCAAAATCACTTCTTTGGTCCCGGAGTTATTGGTCGTCTAAATTAGGCATACACAGTAGTGAACTTGGGAAAATACGGAAAGCCGTACATTGACAAATATTTTTGGGGATTTTTTTGGTCACCACCAATTAATTCACCTCCTTTGAAACCCCCATTGCACAACTTGTCAAGAAAATTGAAAATGGTCGGACGGCAAATTTGTATTTTTGGGGTTGCTTACTTTTGGGTAACCCACGAGTTGTTGAAACATTTTTTCTCCGTATTTTTGGCAATTGCAAGGGTCGGGACCGCGTAAATACATCGGACAACTTATTTACGCCGTAGGGTTAGGTTTTATCTACGAGATGGTCTGGGAGTCCCGGGTTCGCGACAGCCGGGGGGAGGGGGGGGGGGGGGGGACCGACCACGGTATTGCGTCTACTGATTACGGTAATAGAGTATTTTTACGGCATGTTTCTTTTATATATATAAAATAGCATGTAAAATGACAACATTTGAGCTATTTGTAGGCAAATATTCCTCATTTTTTTTCTTCACTTAATTGACACGTCCTTACACGTAAGAATAGCATAGCGAAAAATTGGAAACACGTTTGAGAAAAGGTATCCCAAAAAGTGTACAATTTCGAAAACGTACCTACTAAATTTTAAATTTTTCGAAAATGGAAAAATCAATATCACCATGTTATAAAACAACTCATTGCCATTCTAATGACATAATACATTGATTCATAAATTCCCCGCCATATGGGTTGACAAAGATTGACCTGCACAACTGAATTGACCTGAAAATGGAAAAATCAACATCACCATGTTATAAAACAGCTCATTGCCATTCTAATGACATACTACATTGCTTCATAAATTCACCGCCATATGGGTTGACAAAGATTGAACTGCACCGTGACCTTATACAAATGTCCGAGGCAATATCTCCGGAACCACTGCTTGCATTGCAATACAACTTTCACAGCTCACTTAAGCGCCCCATGTTACCCCATGTACTAGTTTTGGCCATAATCGGTGACATGACTGTGTCATTTTGCACTTCGTTTTTCTCGATTTGTTGTGGAATGCCCCAGCTACAAAAAAAGACCATTGGGATTTTTAACTGGACCTAATTACCCTACTTAAACCTCGTCCGGGTAGGGCAAAATCACTAAGTGTTCGGGTAAGGGGGGGGTGGGGGTTGTACGACCCCCCTTAGCGTTTCGCCCCTAATTCCACTAGAGCTTCGATTCAAAGACAAGCGTGTTGCTTGTGACGAGAGAAAGCCACTGATACCCGATTTTAAGGTCTTGGATCATTAGGTGACTTCTGAGGTCATGTCAATGACCCAAATGTCATCCAAATTGAAAATGCGTATAAATTGAATTTTATCGAGCTAGAATCGTGAATTAGCATATCATAATGCTTAATGGGTGCCAAATTCGTAATCAGCGTCACAAAATGTCCTAAAAACTGCCAAATTCCAAAAAGGTAATTTCAGGTCATCTGAGGTCAGTGACCTCGGTTGGCCTGTGGAAGCTCATGACCCCAGTGGAGCATATAATTATGTAAAATGGATCCCAAATTTGAAATCAGCGTCACAAAATGTCCTAGAAACCGCTAGAAGCCCAAAAAAGTCATCTGAGGTCATTTGAGGTCAATGACCTCAGTTGACCTCTGAAAAGGTCAATCGAGGTCACAATCTCAGTGGAAACCACAACTGTCACCTGGAAACACCTGTGCATATGCTCCTGCACAACAAACACTCGAAAACTGCAGAAGTTACAAGCATCGATACTGCGGGACGCCAGTTGCGCCTGACATGACCTGGAGAAACAGGTCATAGGTCACGGGTCACGTGGGTTAAAAATTCAAAATTTTCAGAGCATGTGGGATTTTTTCTTCTTCAAAAGTAGGGTACTGAAAGTTGCATCGAAATCAGTTGGAAACTACGTGAGTTATTCTAGAAAAACCGAGGGGGGGGGGGGTGGCTTCCACACCCCCCTACCCGGGCGAGGGTTAATACTAGTGGACGTATTTCACACAACCTAGGTACCTATGTAAGGAAATTCACTCACGCGCTCCTCTGCCACCCAGCAGACACCAGGAGACCAAAGGCTGTGACGCTGCGTGGAAAAATTATAACCTACGTTGGTTGTGAATCACTCCAAAATAGCGTCAGACGCGCCACTTTCCCTATCCCTACTGCTACCAAAATGCTACAAAATAAAGGAAACACGAACGAGGAAAAAACAACAATATTTCTTTCGCCAGAAGTTATTTTTTCGCAGTCAGTAGGTACCCATTTTTCATCGCCAGTTCAGCGGATTTTTTGTTGTTGTTGGGGGGGGGGGGAGCTAATTTCTATTGCCGCCCCTGTCGAGCTTGGTTGGGGATGGATTTAGCCCCTGCCGCCCCCTGGATCCGCCAGTGGGGGGTGGGTGGGGGGGGGGGGGGGGGGTAAATTTACCCCCCCCCCCCCGAGTTTTCTCATAACTTGAAAACTATGATAGATAGCCACGTCAAACTTGCATTACCTTATGCTACATCAATTCTACGTCTTTTCACCAAATTTCAATGAAATTGAGGTGGTATTGAGATATCACGTTTTAGTTACGTCATGTTATGCCATTTTTGGTGGAAAAATGATAAATGTTTGAAAAATCGTAGCAAATAGAGTGTTTATGCAAATTGCAAAAGAAAAACGTCACGGAAAGGAAATGCAATTTTCTTCAAAATAGCTCTCTCGGATTTCCAAAATTTGGGTTTTTGACCCCCTTCCCCCCAAAAAAAACATTTTTTTTTGGAAACATTCACATTTTTTAAAGATATTCAATAAACCGGAATATATGTTAGAGAACCAAGTATGGACGATACCCAAACCAAATTCAAAATAATGTTTGTGTTGACTGACTTATGGCTCCCTAAGTTATAAGTATCTCATTACGTCATTTTTTTAAGTTACGTTTTTTGGCTTTTAGTGCCAGATTCAGATACAGACAAAATACATGTTATCGCTGTATTTCTGAGACAAAACTGGTCTATAATTTTATTTATTTATTTACATTATTCAATTTCAAATTTTAACCTTTGTGACCTGACCTTGACCTGAGGGCCATTATATGGGGTTAGGATGGTGAAATGGCTGATACTATCGAATTGTACGTGTACAATAACCCATAAACATGTGTCGCATGACTTTCGTAGACTTCTTGCCAATAGTGACCTTTTGTGACCTGATCTTGACCTTGACCTTTGCTTTCAATGTCACTTTCCTTTACGGGAGATGCATTATACCTTTGACAGCACCTTTTGCGATAATAGCCACAGTCTAAGGCTTTGGATGGAAAGTATGACCCAAAAACTGAAATACCTTAATTTAGACCTTTGACCTGATTGTGACCTGATATGCGGGCACGTAGCCAAGGGGGGAGGGGCGGCAGGGACGGCGTCCCTGAGAGGCCAGGAGGCCTTTTTCGGCGCGCGCAGCGCGCCGAAAAGGGCCGAGGAGACCGCGCGAAGCGCGGTATCATGGACTCTTTAACCACGCGAAGCGTGGTCTTTAGAGAGTTAGAGGACCTCAGCGGCCCTTTAGGGCCACCAGGGCTCTCTCTGAAAGACCAGAGGGCCACTTGGACGTTCAAAAGAGCCCTGTGCATGTCAGAGGGGCCCCTGGCCAGACCGAAAGGGCCCTGAGTGGGTCAGAGGGCCCCCTGAGCACGTCGAATGAGCCCCTGAACACGTCGAATGGGCCCCTAGCCAGAACTGAGGGGCCCTGGGCAGGTCGAGAGGCCTCGGGCAGGTCGAGAGGCCCTGAGCAATGTCGGCAGGAGCGACAAAGCGGTCAACGCAGTCCCTTTCCAGGTCATAAGGGCCCCTGAGCAGGTTGGAGGGCCCCTGGACAGACCAGAGGGCCCTGGAAATTTAAAAAGGCCCTATGCAGGTCAGAGGGCCCTTGACCAGACCGAAAAGGCCCCTAGGTGGTCAGAAGGCCCCTGGCATGCCAAATTGGCCCTAGTCACCACGGAGGGACCCAGGCAGGTTGGAGGGCCCTCAGATGGGCCCCAGAGCAGGTCGGAGGGCCCTCGGAGCATGTTTCAAGGTGACAAAGCAGCCAGCGCAGTCCCTTGCCAGGTCGGGAAGGGCCCCTTAGAAGGCTAGAGGGTCCCTGGAGAGACCAGAGGGCCCCTGGAAAGTTAAAAGGGCCCCTGTGCAGATCCCGGAGCCCCTGACCAGACCGAAAGGACCCTTGGGCGGGTAAAAGGGGCCCTGAACATGCCGAATTGCCCCCTGGCCAGCACGGAGGGCCCCAGGGCAGGTCGGAGGGCCCCTTGAGCATGACGGCATGACGACAAAGCAGTCCAGCGCAGGCCGACCAGAAGAGTCGCTGGGCAGATCGGAGGGGCTCTTGGGCAAGTCAGAGGGGCCCCTGGCTAGAACCGAATGGGTCCCTGGGCCGGTTAGAAGGCCCCTTGAACATGCCGGATGAGTTCCTAGCCAGACTTGGAGGGGCCCCTGGGCAGGTCGGATCCTGAGCAGGGGGGGGGGGGCGGAAGGCGGGGGGGGGGGGGGGGGGGCAGGTACCCAACATGCCCCCCAGTCGAAAATCCTGGGGGGGCAATAAGGGTTAATTCCCCCCCCCCCCCCCCCCCCCCAGGTTTTAGCCTGCTCAATCTGGGGGCAAAATGACCCTTCCCCTCCCCTCCCCAGGATTTTCAACTGGGGGGGGGGGGGGGGGTATTTTGGGTACCCTGCGCCCCGCAATCCGCCGCCCCTTCCCCCGGAGCATGTCAGCAGGGCGACAAAGCAGCCAGTGCAGTCCCCGGCCAGGTCGGAAGGACCTCTGAACAGGCCGAATGGGCCCCTTGACACACAAGAGGGGTTTCTTGGAAGGTCAGAGGAGTCCCTGGTGAGACCGAAAGGTAGAGCACGTAGATATCCCAGATGAAGATTAAATACAAAGAGGACTTACTCTACAATACAATATTAAAAGCGGAGCTATCGGGTATATTGTAACACCCTTCGTCAAGGTGCTATAATATACCCGAAAGCTCCGATTTTAATATTTCCTGTAGAGTAAGCCCTCTTTGTATTATATATATATACCACCCACTCCACATCATGTCTTTTCGCTTCGCGGATCCCAGATGAGCTCCTGAACAGGTCCGGAAGGGGCGCTGAAAAGGTCAGAGGGGGCCCTAGACGATCTGAAGGACCTTGGGCCTTTCAACAGTAAGCATACAGTTGTACAGTGGAATAAAACTCAAAATTTTCGCGCCGCTCCGCGGCGCAATTTAACTACAAATTCAATTATATGCGGGTTAGGAAAAAATCGGGCCCGTTTCTCGGCGCATTTATGTGTTATGTTGCTACTTTCCTATATAAATTGGCCAAAATAGTTCACTTCAACACTTTTTTTTTACCGCACTTTTAAACGCACAATATTGCAATTTTAGAGGTCCGCACCATACGCAATCCGAGGCATTGATGAGAAAGCATATCAACCAGGGCATAAGACTCAAAATTTTCGCGCCACTCCGCGGCGCAATTTTTTTTTAAAGAGTTCCAGGTCTTGAGCTTAAAAAATATTCCAAGTTGGTATCGCTGATTCCAAATTGGTGTTGCTGGTTCCAAAGTTGATTTGGCAGTTTGCTAGCTCCAGCTCCTAAAAGTTGGTATGGCCCATGCCATGCCTGTCATACTGCATTTTCCATCCGTGTAACGTGCCTTTTCATCCGTTTTTTTTTGGGGGGGGGGGGTCTTTCAACGCTTGGGAAGGGGGGCCTTTTCAACGCTCGGGAAGGGGCCCTTTCGAGGCGACGCCCCTCCCCCTGGACGAAATCCTGGGCTACGTGCCTGCTGACATGTGACCTTATTTTAAGGAATTTCGGGTATGCATTATATTCGTCTTCTTGAGAGCTTTCGATCGCCCGCCTTGCGCATCTCGCTGCGGTAATTAGTTCGGAAGATACGAGGGGGGGGGGTAAAATCTACCCCCAGCAGTGTCGTAAAATGGGTGAAATTAGCAATGGGTAAAATTTACCCCCCAGGTCACTATGGCTTTCGGCTGGAGACCCCAGCGGTTCGCGGTTAATGCGCATAGCTCATGTTTAGCTTCTGAGGTATCCCATACAATGAACGAAACAGTCACCAACTGACGGAATATTTAATGGACGGAATATTTTGTAGTCCAAACGCACTCAACGCTTGAGCTGTTAAAAGACCCCGGCCACGCCGCCCTCAAAGGGATCAGGATAGACCTCCATCAAGTAACACACATATTCAAAGGCCAAAAGTATAAAAAAGCAAACAAATGTAATAAGATACCTGTAAGTATGTAATAGGTATTAATTCCCGTGATAGTCAAATATCACTCCGCGATTAACATGATGCTGGAAAGGCAGCACCATTTTCTGGCTGTACATTATCTGGCTGGAAAAGCCAGATTTCACCTTTGAAAAACTGCAATCTGAATTGCATTTACACCTAAGCCATTTTTCTGGCTGTACATTATTCTGGCTGGAAAAGCCAGATTTCACCTTTGAAAAACTGCAATCTGAATTGGCATTTACACCTAAGTGATCTAACTCATCTAAAATATTAGTTGTTTTTGCTTTATTACCTGACATAAGCAATGTCATTGCAGGCATGCGTTGCCGGCCGGATAGTGTAGTTTTCAAAGCACTTTGA
>JAXIVJ010017486.1:0-25963 GCA_036785665.1 Chirona hameri
TCGATTGAGCCTAAAATTGTACCATCATCTGTCTACCGTTTTGCCGCATCGAACGGTGCCACCCGCGTCGAAATCAGTCCGGCCGTTTGGGCTCCACGTGCCAATATGTTCCGTTGGACAGACCAACACACACACACACACACACACACACACACACACACACACACACACACACACACACACACACACACACACACGCGCGCGCGCGCACGCCCACGCCCACGCCCACGCCACGCCCACGCCCACGCCCACGCCCACGCCCGCACGCCCGCACGCCCGCACGCCCGCACGCCCGCACGCCCGCACGCCCGCACGCCCGCACGCCCGCACGCCCGCACGCCCGCACGCCCGCACGCCCGCACGCCCGCACGCCCGCACGCCCGCACGCCCGCACGCCCGCACGCCCGCACGCCCGCACGCCCGCACGCCCGCACGCCCGCACGCCCGCACGCCCGCACGCCCGCACGCCCGCACGCCCGCACGCCCGCACGCCCGCACGCCCGCACGCCCGCACGCCCGCACGCCCGCACGCCCGCACGCCCGCACGCCCGCACGCCCGCACGCCCGCACGCCCGCACGCCCGCACGCCCGCACGCCCGCACGCCCGCACGCCGCGCCCGCACGCCCGCACGCCCGCACGCCCCCGCACGCCCGAACGCCCGCACGCCCCGCCCACGCCCGCACGCCCGCACGCCCCGCACGCCCGCACGCCCGCACGCCCGCACGCCCGCACGCCCGCACGCCCGCACGCCCGCACGCCCGCACGCCCGCACGCCCGCACGCCCGCACGCCCGCACGCCCGCACGCCCGCACGCCCGCACGCCCGCACGCCCGCACGCCCGCACGCCCGCACGCCCGCACGCACGCACGCACGCACGCACGCACGCACGCACGCACGCACGCACGCACGCACGCACGCACGCACGCACGCACGACGCACACGCACACGCACACGCACACGCACACGCACACGCACACACACACACACACACACACACACACACACACACACACACACACACACACACACACACACACACACACACACCTCCCACTTTCCGAACGACGGCTCAGTGGAAATCTTCGAGCTCAGAAAAACATGCAAACATGTTTCTCTTCTCTCTACGATTTTGAATGAAGTATACGATAAACGTAGCAACAAACTGCCTCCGTTAAAGGAAATAGTTCACCTTGGAATTTTTTTACCCAGCACGATTTGATTATATTTTTTAATACAATGTATTTTTATATCGTCAAAAAATGGCCTTATATCGCGCCCAATTCAGGACAGAAGGCCGTAAATTTGTATTGTTTATCAAAACTATATGCATACTCTCTGAGGCAGAGTCCTGACGTCACGCGAATGTAAAAATGGTTCAGCCAATCAGATTCGAAAGTAGTCGCGTAAAGATAGACTCGCAATTGGAGATGTGCCAACCGGCGGCCTGCGTTCGCTCGCTAGCACCAGCTGCAAGCTGATTGGCTGATGGTATAGCCTCTGCCCGGGCTAGAACCAGTACAACATTCTTTCGCCAGCACCGCATTCCTTCGCCAAAAACTCAAATATATTCGGCTGGAGAGTCTTTTCAGTCAAGAAAACTTGCAGATAGGGGTTTCCAACACGGGCTACAAAACTGCTATCTCAGTTTAAAACTAATGTTGAAGGTGAACTATTTCCTTTAACACGCGCCTTGTAGGGAGGGGGGCGAAATCCGCCCACCCCTCCGGTTTTTCGAGGATAGTGTAAAAACGGCGGCGCGCAACGCCGCCGTTTTTTGCACACCTGTTGGGAAATGAACTTCTCACATTATGTAAAATTATTGACCTTGGGTCATCTCAGGTCAAGTCACCAGATCAGGTCACGTGATCACCTCAACTCCAAAACGTTTGCAGTAGTACCACAGCCACAGTTGTACGCCGATCAGTTTCAATCTTTCAGGACTTCATAAGGTCATAGATACCAACAATTTGTTGATCTCGAATTTCTAATATCGGTGACCTGAGGTCAGGTCAATTTCGTGACCGCCAACACTGTTTTGTCAATAACTTTCGACATAATGAAGATAGAGAAGATAAAATGGTACCAATGTGTTTGTCTCGTCGTGACACGAGACAATATGCAATATGACCAACTTGGGTCACCACTTGACCTTGACCTGAGGTCAAATTTCTCAGTTGACTTAATCCGGTCACCATGAATATGATTCCAAGCGCATTGACCCTTGACGAGACAAACGCAATGGCGTAAACACTATTGCTTTATCTGTATTAGGTAAAAAGTTATTTGCGAAAAACAGCTTTGCAAAAAAATCACCTTTTTGACATTTGATGACCTCTGGAGCCTAAACTATTGACCTGAGCTCAAATCTGAGGACACTTACGTCGATTGCATTTTGCAATGGCTTTCGATTGCTTGTTTCCGTTTGCCGCTAACTATCATAGTTCCCGAGATATTTTGGGGTGTTCGAAGCGAAGTCTTGAAAACTTGAAAATATGACCCTTGATGACCTCTGGTGACCTAAATATTGACCTGAGAAAAATAATTAACAAAATACTTTCGAAAGAGCTTGTCTCGAGCTATCTAACGTCGTTTTCTGCTTGTCGCTACGTTGCGTGGTTTTCGAGATCATAGGGGGAGGGGGGCGAAATCCGGCTCCCTCCCTCCAGGGCGTGTAATTATCAGAGGCCCTCCAGGGCGCGTGTTAAAGCTATCTAAAGCGCTCTTCGAGAAACTGTTACGTGCCTGCACCACCGAATCTTCATTTCGCAGTCCAGATAGAAAACTGTACTTGCAAAAAGAAGGTGTAGCAATGGGTTCGCCACTGGGGTCACTCTTCGCTAACTTCTACATGTGTTTTGTTGAGAACAAAGCTTTAAATGATACTAATCTTGCGCCCTCGACCTACTGCAGGTATGTAGATGACATTTGTTGTAGAAGTGCGGAGCAATTCACATTTACAAAGCTTGATAGCTAGTCTGGAGAACAACTCTGTCTTACGTTTCACTTTTGAAAAGAGCATCGACAAAACGCTGTCATTTGTAGACGTCCTAGTGGATAGTAGAGAGTAGAGATGGCAAATTCACCACTAGTGTTCTTCGTAAGCTGAGATCCTGACAATGTCCCCTGACTTTAATGGCATAAATGTTCCTAGTGTTACATCATAAGCGTTCCCTTTGCTGTCGATGCACATGACTTGCCTTCTTCAATCGGTACAGGTCAGAACGATACGAGTTCACTGAGCCAGCGATACACAATCATTGTCACGGCGACGCACTCATGCACAATCTCGCTCCCGTCTGCCGCATTCCTAAACAGACGGAGTGCTGCGTGTGGGGGTGCCAACACACAGGCGCGCCGCTACCCGTCCCACGCGGGCCGCTACTCGTCTCTGGCGCGCCGTGATAACCGATTCGCCAATAATTTTCCCATCACGCTGATACACCACATCCACCAGCGTTCGCACACATGCCACTCCCGGGACAACAGAATTCTCCGGCGCCCACCAGTAGTCTGACTTCGCATCGCCCACACCGCTACGGGAACAGGACGCGGACCAACGGAAAGAGTCTGGGGCATGCAGTAGGTACTCAGTAGATTGGCCAGAACTGCCGGCATTCACGAAGCATCTGACTACACAGGTAAGTACATTGAGAGTCGTATTTTTGGTGGGTCTCAAAACAAACGTAAAACTGATTTATATAATTGTGTATTATTATTTAGTGAGTTTTTATGAGCGGATTGTATGATGTGTATGGATATGAAAGGGGAAGGTAGCTTAGCTTAGAAACCGTTACCCATTTTTCTACCCTGTAAATTTGATTGATTCTGCATCACTATCTCAGAAGGTTCAGATTGAGGAATGCAGAGCAAGTCGGCCTGATTTTCCCTCCCCGTGACGACGCCTCTGTTTTGAAACGATAAACTGTTTACAATAGAAGCATGCTACCTTTGTAAATGCTTCAGTGACATATAAGATGGCATTAAAGGAAATAGTTCACCTTCAACATTAGTTTTAAACTGAGATAGCAGTTTTGTAGCCCGTGTTGGGAAACCCCTATCTGCAAGTTTTCTTGACTGAAAAGACTCTCCAGCCGAATATATTTGAGTTTTTGGCGAAGGAATGCGGTGCTGGCGAAAGAATGTTGTACTGGTTCTAGCCCGGGCAGAGGCTATACCATCAGCCAATCAGCTTGCAGCTGGTGCTAGCAAGCGATCGCCGGCCGCCGGTTGGCACATCTCCAATGCGAGTCTATCTTTACGCGACTACTTTCGAATCTGATTGGCTGAACCATTGTTTACATTCGCGTGACGTCAGGACTCTGCCTCAGAGAGTATGCATATAGTTTTGATAAACAATACAAATGTACGGCCTTCTGTCCTGAATCGGCGCGATATAATGCCATTTTTGACAATATAGAAAGAAATTGTATGAAAAAATATGATCAAATCGTGTTGGGTAAAATTTTTCCAAGGTGAACTATTTCCTTTAAGTTTCATGCAACAGCAACCTGATGACGCTAATTGGAAAGAGTGGAATATGTATGGCAGGGTGCCTGACAGGGCTGCGGAGTCGGAGGCGAAGTCGGAGTCGGAGGCGAAGTCGGAGTCGGAGGCGAAGTCGGAGTCGGAGGCGAAGTCGGAGTCGGAGGCGAAGTCGGAGTCGGAGTCGGTCGGAGTCGGCGGTTTTGGCCGGAGTCGGAGTCGGAGTCGGAGTCGGAGTCGGTCGGAGTCGGTGGTTTAGGCCGGAGTCGGAGTCGGAGTCGGTCGGAGTCGCGGTTTTGGCCGGAGTCGGAGGCGAAGTCGGAGTCGGAGTCGGTCGGAGTCGGCGGTTTAGGCCGGAGTCGGAGTCGGAGTCGGTCGGAGTCGGTGGTTTTGGCCGGAGTCGGAGTCGGAGTCGCTAAATCTTACCGACTTCGACCCGGAGTCGGAGTCGACTTTTTGGCAATTGTCGATTACTTTGTTCGGTTGAATAGTCGCCGGCCTACACCCTTTTCGGAAAAATGAGTGGAAAATGAAACTTATAGTTTACTCATCTAGCGGTAGATTACCGCTGATGAAGATAGGGCAATAATTTTAACGTCATCTGATGATAATTGGGGTTTTGGACGCACCGACTCTTATGATCACACGGCGCCAATTTTAACGTTATCGCGCTCATTTCGTCTAGGAGATTCGAGTTATACCATGGTGAACAGGTTGCCTAAATCAACTTCAAAATTTGACCTCAGGTCAAGATAATTTAAGGCCATGTGTTGAATTAGGTATGTCGTGCTGCGCAATGTCTGACGCGTCTCGACGAGACATACACAATTACACAGTGGTGCCGGTCTCAAGTTCTTATCTTTATGTTATGCTATCAAGAGTTATTGGCAAAGAAGTGCTGGTCATTCCATACGACTTCACTCGATATTGTAGGGGTCGCTGAGCAAGAATTGTACTTGGGTCATCAAGAATGAGCTATAATAGCAAAATCTTAAAATAATTATTCTGATCCTCTGATGCGAAAATATGTGTATATTTTATTGTTGACTGAAGGGCACGAAACTGACCTGACCTTAGGTCACCGATATAAAATAAATCTGAGATGGCAGGGCCGTATGTATCTATGGCTTGATTACGTCCTGTGAGTTTTGAAGTGCTCAGATAAACACTGTGGCTAGTGGCTGTGGCACGACCACAAAAGATCTAGCTCGCTTATGTATTTAACTATGTTTAAAACAAACTTGACTTTTTAAAAGTTGTTTATATTTCCCTAACAATCAGAGGAAAAAGAACATTTTCGGTCTATTTCAGTCATTTAGGGCATGGGACGATGCCCTTGAGTACCCCCAATGATTTTGGAAACCCGCATCCCTGACTGGTAGACTTGGTTGCCGGAGGCGAGGCGGCGGAGAGCGGCGCACGACTGCTCAACTGTAAAGCAGCGTAGGATTCGGGAGCAGCAGCGGCTCCAGCGAAGATGAGCTGGGGCTGAGCCCAGCTGCTGCGAACTGGGCCGGCGGCGGCTGGCTGCGCTCGCCGCTCGGTGCCCGTTTCGCGGGTTCCGCCGCCTGCAGGCGAGCGCGACTGGGCTGGACGCGCGGCCGACAAGCCGCGCCCGTGCTCGGGCGGCGCAGCATTGTTCTCCATACTGTTTAGAATAAAAACAAACGCAAAATAATCGATGGCATTGCAGATATTGCTTTATAACATGCGGTTGGAGAACGGATATAGGCCGGAGTCGGAGTTGGAGTCGGAGACGGAGTCGATTTTTTCAGGCCGGAGTTGGAGTCGGAGTCGGAGTTGCTAAAATTTTGTCGACTCCGCAGCGCTGGTGCCTGTAGTACAAGCTTCTCTAGGACTCTCGTCGTCCTGTGCCTCAGCAACCCAGTATTGTCCAGGTCACCAAGGAGCTACTGCGGATAGAGCGTGAAGACTCAATCCAAGAGCGCCCTGGAAAGGTGGAGACGTCCAGCTGCCAGGTGCGTATCGTGCCGCTTCGAGAGAGGTGTGCTCCAGCCAGGCACGTAGACAAGGGGGGGGGGGGTCAGCGGGGGCGGCCCCCCCCCCCCCCCTGGAGGCCAGGAGGGCCCTTTTCGGCGCGCACAGCGCGCCGAAAAGGGCCGACGAGACCGTGCGAAGCGCGGTATCATGGGCTCTTTACCACGCGAAGCGTGGTCTTTAGAGAGTTTAGAGGACATCAGAGGCCCTTTAGGGCCACCAGGGCCCTCTCTGAAAGACCAGAGGGCCCCATGGACGTTCAAAAGAGCCCTGTGCATGTCAGAGGGGCCCCTGGCCAGACCGAAAGGGCCCCTGAGCGGGTCAGAGGGCCCCCTGATCACGTCGAATGGGCCCCCTGAACACGTTGAATGGGCCCCTAACCAGCACAGAGGGCCCCTGGGCAGGTCGAGAGGCCCCTGAGCATGTCTGCAGTGCGACAAAGCGGCCAGCGCAGTCCCTTGCCAGGTCATAAGGGCCCCTGAGCAGGTTGGAGGGCCCCTGGACAGAACAGAGGGCCCCTGGGAAGTTAAACGGGCCCCTGTGCAGATCAGAGGGGCTCCTGACCAGGCCGAAAGGGTCCCTAGGTGGGTCGGAATGGCCCCTGAACATGCCCAATGGGACCCTAGTCAGCACGGAGGGGCCCCAGGGCAGGTCGGAGGGCCCTCGGAGCATGTCGCAAGGTGACAAAGCAGCCAGCTCAGTCCCTTGCCAGGCCGGAAGGGCCCCTTAAAAGGCTGGAGGGCCCCTGGAGAGACCAGAGGGCCCCTGGAAAGTTAAAAGGGCCCCTGTGCAGATTGGAGGGATCCTGACCAGACCGAAGAGACCCCTGGACGAGTAAGAAGGGCCCCTGAACATGCCGAATTGGCACCTGGGCAGCACGGAGGGGCCCCAGGGCAGGTCGGAGGGCCCCTTGAGCATGTCGGCAGGGCGACAAAGCAGCCAGCGCAGTCCGACCAGAAGAGTCGCTGGGCAGATCGGAGGGGCTCCTGGGCAAGTCAGAGGGGCCCCTGGCTAGACCGAAAGGGTCCCTGGGCCGGTCGGAAGGCCCTTTGAACATGCCGGATGAGTTCCTAGCCAGACTGGAGGGCCCCTGGGCAGGTCGGAGGAGCCCCTGAGCAGAGGCGGCGGATTGCGGGGGCAGGGTACCCAAAATGCCCCCCAGTCGAAAATATTGGGGGGGCATAAAGATAATTTTGCCCCCAGATTTTAGCCTGCTCAATCTGGGAGGTAAAATGACCCTTTCCCCTCAGGATTTTCAACAGGGGGATTTTGGTTACCCTGCGCCCCGCAATGCGCTGTCCCTGCCCCTGAGCATGTCGCGGCAGGGCGACAAAGCAGCTAGTGTAGTCCCTGGCCAGGTCGGAAGGACCTCTGATCAGGCCGAATGGGCCCCTTGACACACAAGAGGGGCTTCTTGGAAGGTCAGAGGAGTCCCTGGTGAGACCGGAAGGGTCAAAGCACGTAGAGATCCCAGATGAAGATTAAATACCTTTGTATTTAATCCTTTGCCTTTGTAGGACTTACTCCACAATAAAAATATTAAAAGCGGAGCTTTTGGGTATATTGTAACACCCTTCGTCAGGGTGCTACAATATACCCGAAAGCTCCGACTTAAATTTTTCCTCTAGAGTAAGCCCCCTTTGTATTATATATATATATATATATATATATATATATATATATATATATATATATATATATATATATATATATATATATATATATATATCACCCACTCCACATCACGTCTTTTCGCTTCGCGGTTCCCAGATGAGTCCCTGAACAGGTCGGAAGGGCGTTGGAAAGATCGGAGGGGCCCCTAGACGATCTGAAGGGACCTTGGGCCTTTCAACAGTAAGATTACAGTTGTCCAGGGAATAAAACAAAAAATTCGCGCCGCTCCCGGCGCAATTTAACTACAAATTCAATTATATGCGGGTTAGGAAAAATGGGCCTGTTTCTCGGCGCATTTATGTGTTATGTTGCTACTTTCCTATATAATTGGGCAAAATAGTTCACTTAAGCAGTTTTTACCGCACTTTTAAACGCACAATATAGCAATTTTAGAGGTCCGCACCATACGCAATGCGACGCATTGATGAGAAAGCATATCTAGTGCATAAGACTCGAAATTTTCGCGCCGCTCCGCGGCGCAATTTCTTTAAGAGTTTCAGGTCTTGAGCTAAAAAATATTCCAAGTTGGTATAGCTGATTCCAAATTCGTTTCGCTGGTTCCGAAGTTGATGTGGCAGTTTGCTAACTCCAGCTCCTAAAATTTGGTATGTCCCATGGCATACCTGTCATACTACATTGTCATACTGCACTAACCGGAGGGGCGCCGTCACTGATCGGAGGGGCGCCAGCTTTGCATGGGCGCCTCGGGTCCAAAGGACCAGGTCATGCCCTGAATGATCGTATACTCTGTACGCCACTGCACTGGTGCCTGTCCCGTTGGCGGTGCTAATTGCAAAAAAAAATGTCCAGGGGGCGCCTTTGGCGCCCGTCAAAAACGGTACGAACATTCCGTACTGTCCGTATAGGTGGTTGCGCCCCTGCCACGTGTGCTTTTGTACCGTTTCATATTTCAAACCTGTTTTAGCTTTACCAGAGCGCGCCCGCTCGGTCATCGCCCAAAAAGGCGTTGTACTGGTCTGTATTGATTCGTTGTAGACTGTGACGTTACATTTCAACATGATCTCAACCAAAAGGAAATGTCGCATCAATGTAGTGTGCTGCTAGGGCAGTCAAAATCTCTTGCAGGAGGCCCTGTATTCTGGTCATCAAAAGGGGTACCTGGGTTATTAGTTTTTTATATAAATTTAGTCCGAATGTTTTTGAATGGATGGATTTCCGAGGTCAGGCCCGCGCTAAGCATAGCTTGTTGCGCAGGCCCTGACCCCACCACCCGATCAAGCAATTCATGGCGTCAGGCAGAATTTAGAAGCGAAAGTTTTACGTGCCCGACATACTTGGACACGGTCTTGGTCTCTTCGCTCTTACTTGGACACGGACACGGTTATTGGGTTATTGAAAGGGGTTATTAAGTTACCTTGGGGTAGCCTTACCCTTAACCAGATAACTGCTGTTTTAAAGGACTCGATGGGTTAAAGGAAATAGTTCACCTTGGAAATTTTTTACCCAACACGATTTGATTACATTGTTTAATACAATTTCTTTTGATATTGTAAAAAATGGCCTTGTATCGCGCCGATTCAGGACAGAAGGCCGTAAATTTGCATTGTTTATCAAAACTATATGCATACTCTCTGAGTCAGAGTCCTGACGTCACGCGAATGTAAAAAAATGGTTCAGCCAATCAGATTCGAAAGTAGTCGCGTAAAGATAGACTCGCATTGGAGATGTGCCAACCGGCGGCCGGCGATTCGCTTACTAGCACCAGCTGCAAGCTGATTGGCTGATGGTATAGCCTCTGCCCGGGCTAGAACCAGTACAACATTCTTTCGCCAGCACCGCATTCCTTCGCCAAAAACTCAAATATATTCGGCTGGAGAGTCTTTTCAGTCAAGAAAACTTGCAGATAGGGGTTTCCCAACACGGGCTACAAAACTGCTATCTCAGTTTAAAACTAATGTTGAAGGTGAACTATTTCCTTTAAAGGAAATAGTTCACCTTGGAAAATGTTTACCCAACACGATTTGATTATATTTTGTAATACAATTTCTTTTTATATTGTCAAAATGACCTTATATCGCGCTGATTCAGGACAGAGGGCCGTAAATTTGTATTTTTATCAAAACTATATGCATACTCTCTGAGTCAGAGTCCTGACGTCACGCGAATGTAAAAAATAGTTCAGCCAATCAGATTCGAAAGTAGTCGCGTAAGGATAGACTCGCATTGGAGATGTGCCAACCGGCAGCCGGCGATTCGCTTGCTAGCACCAGCTGCAAGCTGATTGGCTGATGGTATAGCCTCTGCCCGGGCTAGAACCAGTGCAACATTCTTTCGCCAGCACCGCATTCCTTCGCCAAAAACTCAAATATATTCGGCTGGAGAGTCTTTTCAGTCAATAAAACTTGCAGGTAGGGGTTTCCCAACACGGGCTACAAAACTGCTATCTCAGTTTAAAACCAATGTTGAAGGTGAACTATTTCCTTTAACGGTTAACGAGTTCACGGGCCAACGGGACAAAGACCCTGTTTTTTACCATTTGCTTTGTCCGTTTGGACAAGCACTTCATCTGGAATTTCCTTCATAAGCCTGAGGTTTTCTCATATTTGGTAGCTTGTATCTGAGGCAATTGAAGCGCAGAATGTTACGTTAAAAAGATACTCTAAACCAGTGGGTGACATCCCGGGATTCCCCATGTATCGGCTGCCGAGCGGCAATGCATTAGCGATGACGTCACTGGTGCTCTGGTCCAGTCGTGGCCAGCCCCGTCTCCGTAGCTGCGCTTTCGAGCGTTTTACGGTCTTTTGACGGGTGTTGACGAGCGGCAATTTGAAGTCGTCGCCGTTAGATAAGTAAGTTAGGTAGTTAGGTTGCAAGTCTATGCTTTTTTCTTTGCTTCTTTTAAAGCATATCTTGAACATTAAGCCAAAACAATGCCATTTCTCGCCCCTCAGCCAGTGGCGGATTTAGGTTTCGAGTTTGGGGGGGGGGGGCAAAAAATTTCGCTCCGTTTCGTCAGCGAAAAGTTGTTGACCGGGGGGGGGTGGCGTCGGGTCGTCAGCACAGAGTCGTTGAGCGAGGGGGGCGTCGGATCCTCAGCGGGAAAGGTCTTTGAGCCGGTCGTCAGCACGAAAGTTTCGTTGAGCGAGGGAGGGGGATAAATCTCGCCTTCCCGGAACAAAAATAACAACCCCCGGAACGGTTTGGGGATATGCATTTGCCTACCAATTTTTCGCTTGTGGGGGGGGGGGGAATTGGGGTATTCCAAAACAGATTGACCAAAACAATCTCTAAATAACACACTACATCTCATATTTCGATAGAACTTGATCTGGGGTTGGCTGGGGTGGACTGTTGATTCACGGTGTGAACTTTTCAGCCTCGTCCGTCAAATGGTTTTGGAGTTACAGCCTCGGGCAACTTTGTAATGTCAAGCAAAATTCAAATTTTCAGCGGACAATATCTCCCATCTAAACCAGTGAAACGCCTTAATCGGCGGTAACTGAGCGGTATCTGTTGCTTCCCTGGGACAAACTACATACAAAATAAGTTGTATTACATTTGTCATGATCTCCTTTCTCGAATCCGCCAAAAGGGAGTACGTCCTGAGCGCTGCATGCTTCATTGTATAAATTATTTACCGAGCGGGCGCGAAGCGCCCGTGAGGTTTCTCGTCAACTTACTAGACAAATTTACATTTGACCCGGCCCAACCCGTCCCGACCCGGCCATACAGACGCTTTTTGGAAGCTAATAAGTTTGCAACCACTGCTACGATTGAGATTGAGCTTTCACCATTGGATAGGTCCATCAAATTAATTGTGTTTTTCGTATAGTGCGTTCTGATAGAGGTGGTACCACAGCGCGTGGCAGTGGGCACACGCGAACGTCGAAATGAACAAAAAAACTTGCAAAAATGATTCTTGATAAAAAATGGCTGTATTATTCTAAGCATTAATTTATACGCTGAAGCATGCAGCGCTCAGGACGTACTCCCCCTTCTGGCGGATTTGAGAAAGGAGATCATGAACAATTTAATACAACTTAATTTTTATGTTGGCATGCATTGAGGCCTGGCGATTTTTATGCAGGACTAAAATGACTGTGTTACTACCACGTGTGCTCCCTTGCTGTTTCATATTTCAAACCTGTTTTAGTTTTACCAGAGCGCGCTCGCTCGGTCATCGCCCCAAAAAGGCGTTTTACTGGTACTTAGATAAAGCAAACTATTTTTGTTCAAGAATGATTTTTGTTCATTTCGACGTTTGCATGTGCAACGCGCTGAAGTACCACCTCCATCAGAACGCACTATACAAAAATCAAAATTGATTTGATGGTTTTATCCAATGGTGAAAAGCCGATCTCAACCGGAGCCGTAGTTGCAACGTTATTAGCTTCCAAAAAGCGTCTGTACGGCCGGTTCGGCCGGGTCAAATGTAAATTTGTCTAGTATGTTGACGGGAAACCTCACGGGCGCTTCGCGCCCGCTCGCTTATCATGCGAGTCATATAAACCTATATACCAGTAAAACGCATTTTTGGGGCGATGACCGAGCGGGTGCGCTCTGGTAAAGGTAAAACAGGTTTGAAATATGAAACGGTAAGGGAGCACACGTGGTAGTAACACATAGTCCTTTTAGTCCTTTTAATTCTCCAGAAAAATTGCGAATCCTCAATGCATGCCAACATAAAAATTAGGTTGCATTAAATTGTTCATGATCTCCTTTCTCGAAGCCGCCAAAAGGGAGTACCTCCTGAGCGCTGCATGCTTCATCGTATAAATTAATGCTTAGATTAATAAAGCCATTTTTGATCAATCATTTTTTTTGTTCATTTCGACGTTTGTGTGTGCCAACTGCCACGCGCTGTGGTACCACCCCTATCAGAACGCACCATACCAAAGACAAAATTGATTTGATGGACCTATCCAATGGTGAAACCCCGATCTCAATCGGAGCAGTGGTTGCAAAGTTATTAGCTTCCGAAAAGCGTCTGCACGGCCGTGTCGGGCCGTGTCGGGCCGGTTCGGGCCGGGTCAAATGTAAATTCGTCTAGTAAGTTGACGAGAAACCTCACGGGCGCTTCGCGCCCGCTCGGTAATCACCAGAATCATCAGGTACAATAGATTATTATCATGTAATCATTTTTGGAAATTCGGAAATTTTGTTATTTCAAAACGTGATCTCAGGTCAAATCACGTGATTTTATAATGTGGT
This sequence comes from Chirona hameri, assembly GCA_036785665.1. Lineage (NCBI taxonomy): Eukaryota > Metazoa > Arthropoda > Thecostraca > Balanomorpha > Balanidae > Chirona > Chirona hameri. The sequence continues at coordinate 13,328 of JAXIVJ010017486.1, forward strand.
CTTTTTAAAATTCGCACTTTTTCCATGCCAGAATAGACATCGATACATAAACCTTTGAAGTTTAAAAAATTGGTGATAGTTTTTTTTTCTTCCAAATATAATATGTATATTTTTGTATTTGGAGAAAAAATAATGCTCACCGGTCTATGGTCAATGGTCTTTGGTAATAACTTCGCGCACGTAATTGTGCTAGAGAGCTCAATTAAAGGAAATAGTCCACCTTCAACATTAGTTTTAAACTGAGATAGCAGTTTTGTAGCCCGTGTTGGGAAACCCCTATCAGCAAGTTTGTATCAGCAAGATCACGGCGCAAAAAGTAGGTCACGAAATCACGTGACAAAAAAAAATCGAAACTCCGTGATTGCCAAATTGTTCTTCGACTAATCCTCATCCAAACGAGAAAAAAAGTGAATCAGAGAATCAAAATCGTTGTTTTAGTCTCGGAGTCGTCAAAATTAGGCCTGCATAGTGAACTTGGGAAGATATGGAAGGCCGTATCTTGGAAAGTTTTTTTTTTTGGTCACCACCAATGAATTCCCCGCCCTTGAAACCCCCCAGTGCACAACTTTTCAAGAAAATTAAAAATGGTCGGACGACAATTTTTGTTTTGGTTGTCTTACTGCGTTTGTTTTTGTCTCCCCATGTAAAAGTTTACAAAAAAATCGTATTTTCGAAGAAAGATTTATCCGCCACTGTACCAGGACAAAAATCACAACCTGCCGGATCGGTTTGGGGGGGGGACATACGTTTGCCTACCGATATTTCGTGTGTGTGGGGGGGGGGCAATTGCCCATTTTGCCCAACCGTTGATCTGCCACTGTACGGTTGCAGGGGATTCAAAAGTTGCCGCTTTACTCGGCCGCCAACGGGCTGCCCGCCGCCGACGCTAGCAGACTGCGGTACGATAATACAATAACATAATATGGATAATAGATGATAGTTTTGAAGAAAAAATTGGCCAGATTGATAGATCAAGATGTTCTCTTGTTCATGAACTTTGATTTCCGTCGCTACGACTCCTAGGAGCCGAATAATCGCTTTGAGACCGAAAACATCCGTTCCTCAGATGGCTACCATTGGTCGGCACGGCACGGCACCGTCGGCTGAGAGGCGTTCGCCCGCTGGTGCCTCAGTAGCTGGGCTGAACGGGCGGAGGCGGTGAGGCGGCAGGAAGGCCGGGCCTCAGTCGGCTCGTATGTGGTTTGATGTAGTATGAAAAACGTCACTGACTGACTGGGGCAGCGTGTGGCCGTCTCGCCCCTCAGCCGGACCGGTGCAGCGTATGTCCGTCTCGCCACTCAGCCATGGGTGGAGCTTTTCAGACAAAGTTGGTGGGGAAAAATGTCATAGGCTGGTTGTTTTCAATGGTTCAGGTGAAATATGGTCATTTCAACGCCAGGAAATCTTCAAATCTGACAAAAGTTGGTGGGGAAAAACCAGGCACGTAGCCAGGATTTCGTCCAGGAGGGGCGGCGCCTCGAAAGGGCCCCTTCCCGAGCGTTGAAAGGGCCCCTTCCCAAGCGTTGAAAGCCCCCCCCCAAAAAAAAAAGAAGAAAAAAGTCATCATCATCCGATGAAAAGGCACGTTACAAGGATGGAAAATGCAGTATGACAGGTATGGCATGGGCCATGCCAACTTTTAGGAGCTGGAGTTAGCGAACTGCCATATCAACTTTGGAACCAGCGATACCAATTTGGAATAAGCTATACCAACTTGGAATATTTTTTAAGCTCAAGACCTGGAACTCTTAAACAAATTGCGCCGCGGAGCGGCGCGAAAGTTTTGAGTCTTATGCCCTGGATATGCGTTCTCATCAATGCCTCGCATTGCGTATGGTGCGGACCTCTAAAATTGCTATATTGTGCTTAAAAAGTGCGGTAAAAAAGTGTTAAAGTGAACTATTTTGCCCAATTATATAGGAAAGTAGTAACATAACACATAAATGCGCCGAGAAACGGGTTGATTTTTTCCCTAATCCGCATATAATTGAATTTGTAGTTAAATTGCGCCGCAGAGCGGCGCGAAAATTTTCAGTTTTATTCCATGTACAACTGTATTCTTACTGTTGAAAGGCCCAAGGTCCCTTCAGATCGTCTAGGGGCCCCTTTGACCTTTTCAACGCCCTTCCGACCTGTTCAGGGACTCATCTGGGATCCGCGAAGCGAAAAGACATGATGTGGAGTGGGTGTGTATATATATATATATATATATATATATATATATATATATATATATATATATATATATATATATATATATATATATATATATATATATATATATATATATATATATATAAATATCTCGGTCTAGATAGATAGATAGATAGATAGATAGATAGATAGATAGATAGATAGATAGATAGATAGATAGATAGATAGATAGATAGATAGATAGATAGATAGATAGATAGATAGATAGATAGATAGATAGATAGATAGATAGATAGATAGATAGATAGATAGATAGATAGATAGATAGATAGATAGATAGATAGATATATATATATATATATATATATATATATATATATATATATATATATATATATATATATATATATATATATATATATAGCCTAGCCTACTCTACAGGAAATATTAAAATCGGAGCTTTCGGGTATAATGTAGCACCCTGACGAAGGGCGTTACAATATACCCGAAAGCTCCGCTTTTAATATTTGTATTGTGGAGTAAGTCCTCTTTGTATTTAATCTTCATCTGGGATCCTTACGTGCTTTGACCCTTTCGGTCTCGCCAGGGACTCCTCTGAAATTCCAAGAAGCCCCTATTGTGTGTCAAAGGGCCCATTCGGCCTGTTCAGAGGTCCTTCCGACCTGGCCAGGGACTCCACTGTCTTCTTTGTCGCCCTGCCGACATGCTCAGGGGCAGGGGCGGCGGATTGCGGGGCGCAGGATACCCCCCCCCCCCCGTTGAAAATCCTGAGAAGGGGGGGGGGGGTCATTTTGTCCCCAGATTGAGCATGCTAAAATCTGGGGGGGGGGGGCAAAATTACCATTATGCCCCCAGGATTTTCGACTGGGGGGCATTTTGGGTACCCTGTCACCCCGCAATCTGCCGCTCCTGCTCAGGGGCCCCTCCGACCTGCCCAGGGGCCCCTCCAGTCTGGCTAGGAACTCATCCGGAATGTTCAAGGGGCCTTCCGACCGGCCCAGGGACCCTTTCGGTCTAGCCAGGGGCGCCTCTGACTTGCCCAGGAGCCCCTCCGATATGCCCAGCGACTCTTTTGGTCGGCCAGCGCTGGCTGCTTTGTCGCTCTGCCGACATGCTCATGGGGCCCTCCGACCTGCCCCTGGGGCCCCTCCGTGCTGGCCAAGGGCCAATTCGGCATGTTCAGGGGCCCTTCTTACCCGCCCAGGGGTCCTTTCGGTCTGATCAGGGGCCCCTCCGATCTGCAAAGGGGCCCTTTTAACTTTACAGGGGCCCTCTGGTCTCTCTAGGGGCCCTCTAGCCTTATAAGGGGCCCTTCCGACCTGGCAAGGGACTGTGCTGACTGCTTTGTCGCCTTGTGACATGCTCCAAGGGCCCTCCGACCTGCCCTGGGTCCCCTCCGTGCTGACTAGGGGCCCATTCGTCATGTTCAGGGGCCCTTCTGACCCACCTAGGGGCCCTTTCGGTCTGGTCAGGGGCCTCTCTGACCTTCACAGGGGCCTTTTTAACTTCCCTGGGGCCCTCTGGTCTGTCCAGGGGCCATCCAACCTGCTCAGGGGCCCTTATGACCTGGCAAGGGACTGCGCTGGCCGCTTTGTCGCCCTGCCGACATGATCAGGGCCTCTAGGCCTGCCCAGGGGCCCCTCTGTGCTGGCTAGGGGCCCATTTGACGTGTTCAGGGGGCCCATTCGACATGCTCAGGGGGCCCTCTGACCCGCTCAGGGGCCCTTTCGATCTGTCCAGGGGCCCCTCTGACATGCACATGGCTCTTTTGAACGTCCAAGGGGCCCTCTGGTCTTTTAGAGAGGGCCCTGGCGGCCCTAAAGGGCCTCTGAAGTCCTCTAAACTCTCTCAAAACCACGCTTCGCGTGGCAAAGAGCCCATGATACCGCGCTTCGCGCGATCTCGTCGGCCCTTTTCGGCGCGCTGTGCGCGCCGAAAAGGGCCCTCCTGGCCTCCAGGGGGGCGGCCGCCCCCGCCGCCCCCCCCCCCCCCTGGCTACGTGCCTGGGAAAAACACCAAGTTGGTGGGGCAGTCGCCCCACCATTTGAATAGGAAACTCCACCCGTGCCCTGAGCCAGACCGGGACAGTGTATGGCCGTCTCACTCCTCAGTCCCCCCTGAGCATGAGTTAAGGAATGTATAATTATCCGCGGTAAACGTAATCTTAAATAGGATCGTACCTTAGGCGCAACTATTCGTATCCCGTTCGAAATATTCGCACCGAATCGAGCCGCGTGCGGCGACAGCAGAGTCGGATCAGAGCACCAGTGACCTCACATAATGTCGTGTGATTGGGGCGCTAAAATCCCCGGATGACTCTACCTCTCTTGTACGGCCTTGCTTTAAACACGTACACGAAAAGCCAGCAGTGTCGGATCGTAAAATATTGGTGAAAAAGCAGCTCCAATCCCTGCCAAGGAATTTAATTTGATGTTCCAGTGGTGTATCTTATTGCTGCAATAGTATTAGTTTTTGTTTATTTTGAACTTGATGTTTATTGTGCTTCTACTTAAACCCTGTCGCCCGTTAACTCACTCACTCGGCGATACCAGTTCAAGTTGGTCATTTTGAAGTCAGCATAGTCTGTTGTGCTGAATTGTATTGACCTGTGATTTAGAAGCACTCGTCAGTCACAAATATGCTTTACATCTAATCCTCCACTGGATTTCCAAGTTCAAGGTGGTCATTTATGCCATTTCTGGTTACAAGGACTGAAAGAGGGATGTCACGGCATGAAGGTAAGGACTCAGAATAATTTTGGTTTCCATGCTTCTCAAGTTTTGTCTGGTATTATCCAAAGTAATGGTCATACTGACCATAACCTCACAGCATTTTAGATGTTACTAAACTTAACTATTTGGTCACTACAAGACACTGTACTTATGTACCTTTGTACCTTACTTATGTACCTTTTATGTTATTTAAAATGTATCTTACCTAACAATGTTGGAACAAAAATATTCCTGAGATGCTCACAGCCTTGTTCACCTGCTGCCATCCTACGCATATGAACACAGACCTAAAAGGCTGCTGTTTCCGGTTAGTTTATTGGATAAAATAATGATCCAATGATCACATCATGGGAACAAGGTAATGCTGACACGCCATTGGAACAACGTTGTTGTGGCAGGCGCTGCGCTGCTGTTCTAAAGTCTCCAATACAAGTCCTGCCCTCTACCAGGAACAGAGGTTTAGTGAGTGTGTGATTGGGTTTAGTGGACTATATTTATGGCGACAAAATACTTGTCAGCTGGCCTGGTGTGGCGTGGCTCAGTCAGCTGGTGTGTAAACAAAGTTTGGCGACAGTAGAGGCGACTGAAGTGGCAAGATAATCATTATTGATGTTAGGCAAAATGTCTTGGGGGGAAGACATCCATAGTTACTAAATGTGATATTTGCTATCAATTGGTAGGTATATTATATGGATTAACTAATAACTAATGGTTATTAGTTAATTAAATGGTCAATACCCCCAAAGTAACACCATGGCTGTATTCACAGACAGCCCACCATTAGTTATTAGTTAATCCCTATAATATGGGTACCTAGGTACCAATCAATAGAAAATATCACATTTAGTAACTATGGCTGTCTTCCCAAAGACATTTTGCACTATAACTCATTCTAACTTCAATAATTAATATCTTGCCACTTCCGTTGCCTCGCCTGTTGCCAAACTTTGTTTACATGCCATCTGACTACCATCTGACTAGACGATGGTGGTGGGTGAGGTTTTTGTCCAGAAATATTTTTGTTGCAACATTGTTAGGTAAGATACATTCTAAATAACATAACAGGTACAGAATAGTGTTTTGATTCCTCACTTCCACAAGAGAAAAACCAAAACTCAAATGCTCCAGGATCAGTAAGTGCACCTTCGGACAGGGTCCTACAGCAGAAGTGACTACATAGACATACAGTGAGTCATGACGGGGAGGGACTGCAAATCCTGTACACAAATGCTGACCAATTTCTGAACAAAAAAGAAGACCTATGCATGTTGATTGCTGGTGATGAGCCTGATATAATTATCCTCGCTGAGGTTATACCAAAGGCCCAGGTACATCCCATTGCTCCAGCTCTGCTCTGTATTCCTGGTTTTACATTGTATACTAATTTTGAGCTTCATCAGCCTAATCTTGGCACAAGTGGAGCAAGGGGTGTTGGCATCTATGTTAAAAGTAGCCTACATGTTGTACAGGAGACCTTTCTATCCTGCACCTTCAAGGAACATGTATGGATAAAACTGAAACTTGTAAATGCTGATGCTCTTCTCATCGGTTGCATCTACCGAAGCCTGTCTGGCAACAATCACCAGAGTGTTGAGGAACTTGGTGATCTTCTGAGATTTGTATGTTCCTCCAATCCATCTCACTTGCTAGTGGTTGGTGACTTCAATGTGCCCAATATTGACTGGAATGACAAGTTTTCCACTGCTCCTGAAAATCACTACTCGCATAGCTTTATCCAGGTCATCAATGATTGCTTTCTTTTTCAACATGTCTTGCTACAAACCAGGTATAGGCCAGGGGAAACTTCCAACATACTGGACTTGATCCTTACTAATGAAGATGGAATGGTCAATAACTTGAACTACTTACCAGAGGCCTGTTCACGGGGTCTGCGGCCGCCGCGGCTCCCGCGGCCAGGAGGCGGAGCTTAATTTGAACAACTTTGAACACTTTTGCGGCTGCTGATGGCGTCCGATAAATGGCGCGTGTAGCGTTCGCAACGAATAGGCAATTTCATGAAAACCCTCAATGTTTTTCAAAACCACTCAACTACATGAATATCTACGAGTCACTACGAGTTGTCATTTTTGGTTAAACAATCGCCAGTGAGCTGCGATATCAACAAAACAGTGCACAACCTTTGTCAGACGCGCGCCATTTATGTCGAAGTTCTTTTGCGGCTGCTTCCGAGCAACCGCAGGAGCCGCAGAACGGAGAGTCTCTCCTCCCGGATCTGCTCTTTCGTGATTGGCTGACGATTAAGCCCCGCCCTTTTGGTCGCGGGAGCCGCGACGGCCGCAGATCCCGTGAACCTCAGGGCTTGGAAGCCTCAGGGCTTGGAAGCAGTGACCATGTGATCTTGAAGTTTGAGCTGAGGCCTGTTCACGGGGTCTGCGGCCGCCGCGGCCAAAAGGGCGGGGCTTAATCGTCAGCCAATCACGAAAGAGCAGATCCGGGAGGAGAGACTCTCCGCTCTGCGGCTCCTGCGGTTGCTCTGGAGCAGCCGCAAAAGAACTTCGACATAAATGGCGCGCGTCTGACAAAGGTTGTGCACTGTTTTGTTGATATCGCAGCTCACTGGCGATTGTTTAACCAAAAATGACAACTCGTAGTGACTCGTAGATATTCATGTAGTTGAGTGGTTTTGAAAAACATTCAGGGTTTTCATGAAATTGCCTATTCGTTGCGAACGCTACACGCGCCATTTATCGGACGCCATCAGCGGCCGCAAAAGTGTTCAAAGTTGTTCAAATTAAGCTCCGCCTCCTGGCCGCGGGAGCCGCGGCGGCCGCAGACCCCGTGAACAGGCCTCTGGCTTGCTATTCCTCACTGAGAGAACCAGATAACCCCAGGTCAGACTTCAGACGAGCTAACTTCGAGTTGCTGAACAATATGATTCAAGAAGTAAACTGGGATGTCTTGAGGGATTTGGAACTTCCTGAGAGTTACAACTTTTTCAAGAACACAGTCTCCTCTGCTGTTGACAAATGTATTTCCAAAGCGAGACTGCGCTCAAAGAAAAAGAACCTGTACATTAATGGAAGAGCCAACCAAATAAAAAAGAGGAAAGAGACCTTGTGGCATCAATTCACCTGGTCACGAGACCCACTTGATTATACCAGATTCGCACGTTGCCGCAACAAACTTAGATCTCTAACTAGAAATATGTGTAAAGACTTTGAGCTACAAATTGCAGCCGACATCAAAAACAATCCAAAGGCGTTCTGGCAATACACCAACTCACGTCTGAAGACCAAGTCAGGTATTGAAGAACTACTGGATCAAGACGGAATCCTCCAAAATCAGGACCAGGTGAAAGCTGATATTCTGAATGCCTTTTTCAGTAGTGTTTTCACCGAAGAGGAACCACATGTCCCGGGGCCCCTCTGGCGTCCTCTCGCCCCTGGTATTGATGTCGTACAGATCACCACCGAAGCAGTCCGACAGAAGCTGAAAGCGGTGAAGACGACCAGCTCCCCCGAACCTGACGGCCTCCACCCCAGAGTACTGTGCGAGACAGCTGATACCTTAAGTGGCCCTCTAGCCACCATCTTTCGCAAGTCCCTTGTGAGCGGCTCCATACCCCATGATTGGAAACTCGCCACTGTCGTTCCCATCTTCAAGAAAGGGGAAAAGCGGCTTCCAGGGAACTATCGGCCAATCAGCCTTACTGCGTTGCCCTGCAAGATTATGGAGTCGCTGATCAAGGATCAACTCATGAGATATTTCACCTCAGGTGGGTATCTGTCACGGCACCAGCATGGATTCCGCGCCAACTGTTCCTGCACCACCCAACATCTGGAGGTCCTTGAGGACTGGAGCAGATCGATCGAAGAGGGAATACCCGTAGACGCAATCTACTTGGATTTTCGTAAGGCCTTTGATTCTGTGCCCCATGAGCGCCTGCTGAAGAAGCTGGAAGCCTATGGCGTGACCGGCCAGTTGCTCCAGTGGATCAGGGCCTTCCTGTCGGATCGTAGGCAACGGGTGGTAGTTCGGGGGTGCCACTCACAGTGGGCCCCCGTCACCAGTGGGGTCCTCCAAGGTTCAGTACTCGGGCCGCTCCTCTTCCTAATATACATCAACGACATACCTGATGTAGTTAACGCTCAAATCAAGATATTTGCAGATGACACGAAGGTGTATCGCAGCATTTCTTCTCCGGACGACGTAATAGAGTCGCAACGTGACATCGACGCAATCGCCAGATGGTCCGACCGGTGGCAGCTCGCATTTAATGAGGCAAAGTGTGCAACTCTGCACGTCGGTCCCAGGAACCCGGAGCATTCATATGCAATGAGAGACACCCTTCTTGCTTCCTCTTCTGCCGAGAGGGATTTGGACGTGTTCGTTGACCCAGAACTGAAGTTCAGAAAGCAAGCATCCTCGGCTGTGTCAAAAGCCACCCAGATTCTGTACCTGATCCGTAGATAATTCTTGAACATCAACGAGCACACCCTACCCCTGCTGTTCAAGACACTTGTCAGACCGCATCTCGAGTACGGGAACTTGATCTGGGGCCCGTTCAACCGCGCGGATCAGAAACTGGTGGAGCGGGTGCAACGGCGCGCAAATAGAATGGTGGAGGGCATCAGGGACAAGCCATACCCAGATAGACGGAAGTACCTGAGGCTTCCGTCCCTGTACCATCGAAGGCATCGTGGCGACATGATTGGTATATACCAGATGCTTCACCCTGGGCTCGATATCGACCAAGAGGATTTCGTTACCCTGGCCTCGACAGGGACAAACCGAGGTCATCCCTGGAAACTCTTCAAGCCGCATGCGTCGTCGAGAGCCCGAAGACATGTCCTCAGCGTCCGCGCCATCAACGACTGGAACTCACTCCCCCCGTCGGTTGTGGAAGCCTCGTCACTCAACCTCTTCAAATCCCGACTTGACCGACACTGGGCCCCCATCATATACCAAATTCCTACCCAACACTGAGCCTTGATCACCAGTAACGAGCTCGACGAGAACGGGACATACAGGCATGTGCCTTTCAAAATTCCCGATAGTGTAAGGTGTCTTGAAAGATGCATAGTGACCAAATAGTTAAGTTTTGTAACATCTAAAACGCTATGGGCTTATCAGTACTTTGACCAACAACATGTTTGATTTGGTACACTCATTTACAAATGAATTGTGCAACTTTTTACTTATGGCTTATGACTGCAATCTGCATGCTGAGCAAGGTCAAGGTGACACAAACCATTGACATGATGAGGTAAGAAGGTAGGTAGGGTAAACAACCATAACACAGGCACATCAAAACACCAGACTTTGCACACTATCAGCATTCCTAAGTGCGCTAGTATCATCTACACCTACAATAGCATGAAAAATCTGGCATTTTCAGGTGTATGTCATTACAGTTGTTGACTCTCTAGGCTGGGTAAAGGTCCAATCACATCAAAATATCAGGCTTTTCTTGGTTTTTGTGGTGTTGATACTAATGGACTTCAGCACTAAAACATTGATGTCATGAAAATCGGGTGTTTTATGTGATTGGTGATTGGACCTTTGCCCTCAATGAGAGATGGAGGGTTCATGGTCATTTGCCAGGCTTGTTTAAACTGAATCAATGGATTAAAATTACCCTGTCTTGTCTGCAACCCTCAGGGTGCTGATCATGATTGGAGCTCACTGCTGCCACATACTTCAGCTGTAGGGCAAACTACTGTAACTCCAGACACGGCCTAACCTCAGACCTTTCATGCTATCAGAACAGTGCTGGCCATGACCTGGTCCCGGAGAGCAAAACTCCATAGGTGGAGAGGAGTAAATTGTATTGTTAGGAAATGAATTCGAATTTTCATTTTTTAACTATTTTACTTGGAAAGAACAAATTCCTGATTTGTAATAGATAATAAATCCTTGTGAGGCAAATTTAAATGTATTTAAACATCAACAACAAAAAATGTAAGATCAGGTGAAAAGAGAGCCAATTTCCATATACAAAAATGAAGGGAGCAAACTTCTTTGGACCCAAAAAGTCTAGGAACTCACCAAAATTCCAAGGCTGTATCAGAATGTAAACAATACTGACACACTGAAGCACTGTGCGTCGGTAACGTCTGTATTCTGATAGCATGAGAAGTCTGAGGTTAGGATGTGTCCAAAGATTGGACTTTTACCCTATATGGCAGTAACAAGTGTTAAGTGTGTAAGCTGGGAACTTATATTCTGGGTACTAGAACATTCCCAACTTACATTCTAGGTATCAAATATTGTTATACAATAACTTACACAGACACACGCGCCAAGCTATATAAAGTAGGTAGCTCTAGAGTAGCGCTAGAGTGTAAATTATATTTATCTTATGCACCAAACTTCCATCTCAGCTGAAGTGAGGGGCAGCAGTGAGTTGCAAATGTTAACAGGACCGAAGGGCTGGTACCATGACCAGGGTAAGTGAAGTCTGTTGATTCAAATTTGTATGAGTCTACTCATGGTGAATTCCTTTATTTATATATATATATATATATATATATATATATATATATATATATATATATATATATTTATATATATATATATATATATATATATATATATATATATATATATATATATGTATGTATGTATGTATGTATGTATGTATATAGATATATAGATATATAGATATATAGATATATAGATATATAGATATATAGATATATAGATATATAGATATATAGATAGATAGATAGATAGATAGATAGATAGATAGATAGATAGATAGATAGATAGATAGATAGATAGATAGATAGATAGATAGATAGATAGATAGATAGATAGATAGATAGATAGATATATATATATATATATATATATATATATATATATATATATATATATATATATATATATATATATATCTATATCTATATCTATATCTATATCTATATCTATATCTATATCTATATCTATATCTATATCTATATCTATATCTATATCTATATCTATATCTATATCTATATCTATATCTATATCTATATCTATATCTATATATCTATATCTATATCTATATCTATATCTATATCTATATCTATATCTATATCTATATCTATATCTATATCTATATCTATATCTATATATATATATATATATATATATATATATATATATATATATATATATATATATATATATATATATATATATATATATATATATATATATATATATATATATATATATATATATATATATATATATATATATATATATATATATATATATATATATATATATATATATATATATATATATATATATATATATATATATATATATATATATATATATATATATATATATATATATATATATATATATATATATATATATATATATATATATATATATATATATATATATATATATATATATATATATATATATATATATATATATATATATATATATATATATATATATATATATATATATATATATATATATATATATATATATATATATATATATATATATATATATATATATATATATATAATATATATATATATATATATATATATATATATATATATATATATATATATATATATATATATATATATATATATATATATATATATATATATATATATATATATATATATATATATATATATATATATATATATATATATATATATATATATATATATATATATATATATATATATATATATATATATATATATATATATATATATATATATATATATATATATATATATAT
>JAXIVJ010017488.1:10000-12500 GCA_036785665.1 Chirona hameri
CATCATCATCATCATCATCATCATCATCATCATCATCATCATCATCATCATCATCATTATCATCATCATGCCCGGAGGCGGTGTTGTACCGCATCCGGGCATACCACACCGCCTCCGGGCATACAACACCGCCTCCGGGCATACTACACCGCCTCCGGGCATACCACACCGCCTCCGGGCATACAACACCGCCTCCGGGCATACCACACCGTCTCACGTCATCATCAGCAACATCATCAGCAACATCATCAGCGACATCATCAGCAACATCATCATCAACATCTTCAGCAACATCATCAGCAACATCATCATCAACATCATCAGCAACATCATCATCAACATCATCATCAGCAACATCATCATCCGAAACATCATCATCAGCAACATCCTCATCAGCAACATCATCATCAGCAACATCATCATCATCATCATCATCATCATCATCATCATCATCATCATCATCATCATCATCATCATCATCATCATCATCATCATCATCATCATCATCATCATCATCATCATCATCATCATCATCATTATCATCATCATGCCCGGAGGCGGTGTTGTACCGCATCCGGGCATACCACACCGCCTCCGGGCATACAACACCGCCTCCGGGCATACTACACCGCCTCCGGGCATACCACACCGCCTCCGGGCATACAACACCGCCTCCGGGCATACTACACCGCCTCCGGGCATACCACACCGCCTCCGGGCATACAACACCGCCTCCGGGCATACTGCACCGCCTCCGGCATACCACACCGCCTCCGGGCATACAACACCGCCTCCGGGCATACTACACCGCCTCCGGGCATACCAGACCGCCTCAGGGCATACAACACCGCCTCCGGGTATACAACACCGCCTCCGGGCATACCACACCGCCTCCGGGCATACAACACCGCCTCCGGGCATACAACACCGCCTCCGGGCATACCACACCGCCTCCGGGCATACAACACCGCCTCCGGGCATACAACACCGCCTCCGGGCATACCACACCGTCTCACGTCATCATCAGCAACATCATCAGCAACATCATCAGCAACATCACCAGCAACATCATCAGCAACATCATCAGCAACATCATCAGCAACATCATCAGCAACATCATCAGCAACATCATCATCAACATCATCATCAACATCATCATCAACATCATCATCAACATCATCATCAACATCATCAGCAACATCATCAGCAACATCATCAGCAACATCATCAGCAACATCATCAACAACATCATCATCAGCAACATCATCATCAGCAACATCATCATCAGCAACATCATCATCATCATCATCATCATCATCATCATCATCATCATCATCATCATCATCATCATCATCATCATCATCATCATCATCATCATCATCATCATCATCATCATCATCATCATCATCATCATCATCATCATTATCATCATCATGCCCGGAGGCGGTGTTGTACCGCCTCCGGGCATACCACACCGCCTCCGGGCATACAACACCGCCTCCGGGCATACTACACCGCTTCCGGGCATACCACACCGCCTCCGGGCATACAACACCGCCTCCGGGCATACTACACCGCCTCCGGGCATACCACACCGCCTCCGGGCATACAACAACGCCTCCGGGCATACTGCACCGCCTCCGGGCATACCACACCGCCTCCGGGCATACAACACCGCCTCCGGGCATACTACACCGCCTCCGGGCATACCAGACCGCCTCAGGGCATACAACACCGCCTCCGGGCATACAACACCGCCTCCGGGCATACCACACCGCCTCCGGGCATACAACACCGCCTCCGGGCATACAACACCGCCTCCGGGCATACCACACCGCCTCCGGGCATACAACACCGCCTCCGGGCATACAACACCGCCTCCGGGCATACCACACCGTCTCACGTCATCATCAGCAACATCATCAGCAACATCATCAGCAACATCACCAGCAACATCATCAGCAACATCATCAGCAACATCATCAGCAACATCATCATTAACATCATCATCAACATCATCATCAACATCATCATCAACATCATCATCAACATCATCATCAACATCATCAGCAACATCATCAGCAACATCATCAGCAACATCATCAGCAACATCATCAACAACATCACCATCAGCAACATCATCATCAGCAACATCATCATCAGCAACATCATCATCATCATCATCATCATCATCATCATCATCATCATCATCATCATCATCATCATCATCATCATCATCATCATCATCATCATCATCATCATCATCATCATCATCATCATCATCATCATCATCATCATCATCATCATCATCATCATTGTCATCATCATGCCCGGAGGCGGTGTTGTACCGCCTCCGGGCATACCACACCGCCTCCGGGCATACAACACCGCCTCCGGGCATACTACACCGCCTCCGGGCATACCAAACCGCCTCCGGGCATACAACACCGCCTCCGGGCATACTACACCGCCTCCGGGCATACCACATTGCCTCCGGGCA
>JAXIVJ010017488.1:17500-20000 GCA_036785665.1 Chirona hameri
TCATCATCATCATCATCATAATCATCATCATCATCATCATCATCATCATCATCATCATCATCATCATCATCATCATCATCATCATCATCATCATCATCATCATCATCATCATCATCATCATCATCATCATCATCATCATCATCATCATCATCATCATCATCATTATCATCATCATGCCCGGAGGCGGTGTTGTACCGCATCCGGGCATACCACACCGCCTCCGGGCATACAACACCGCCTCCGGGCATACTACACCGCCTCCGGGCATACCACACCGCCTCCGGGCATACAACACCGCCTCCGGGCATACCACACCGTCTCACGTCATCATCAGCAACATCATCAGCAACATCATCAGCGACATCATCAGCAACATCATCATCAACATCTTCAGCAACATCATCAGCAACATCATCATCAACATCATCAGCAACATCATCATCAACATCATCATCAGCAACATCATCATCCGAAACATCATCATCAGCAACATCCTCATCAGCAACATCATCATCAGCAACATCATCATCATCATCATCATCATCATCATCATCATCATCATCATCATCATCATCATCATCATCATCATCATCATCATCATCATCATCATCATCATCATCATCATCATCATCATTATCATCATCATGCCCGGAGGCGGTGTTGTACCGCATCCGGGCATACCACACCGCCTCCGGGCATACAACACCGCCTCCGGGCATACTACACCGCCTCCGGGCATACCACACCGCCTCCGGGCATACAACACCGCCTCCGGGCATACTACACCGCCTCCGGGCATACCACACCGCCTCCGGGCATACAACACCGCCTCCGGGCATACTGCACCGCCTCCGGCATACCACACCGCCTCCGGGCATACAACACCGCCTCCGGGCATACTACACCGCCTCCGGGCATACCAGACCGCCTCAGGGCATACAACACCGCCTCCGGGTATACAACACCGCCTCCGGGCATACCACACCGCCTCCGGGCATACCACACCGCCTCCGGGCATACAACACCGCCTCCGGGCATACAACACCGCCTCCGGGCATACCACACCGTCTCACGTCATCATCAGCAACATCATCAGCAACATCATCAGCAACATCACCAGCAACATCATCAGCAACATCATCAGCAACATCATCAGCAACATCATCAGCAACATCATCAGCAACATCATCATCAACATCATCATCAACATCATCATCAACATCATCATCAACATCATCATCAACATCATCAGCAACATCATCAGCAACATCATCAGCAACATCATCAGCAACATCATCAACAACATCATCATCAGCAACATCATCATCAGCAACATCATCATCAGCAACATCATCATCATCATCATCATCATCATCATCATCATCATCATCATCATCATCATCATCATCATCATCATCATCATCATCATCATCATCATCATCATCATCATCATCATCATCATCATCATCATCATCATCATCATCATCATCATTATCATCATCATGCCCGGAGGCGGTGTTGTACCGCCTCCGGGCATACCACACCGCCTCCGGGCATACAACACCGCCTCCGGGCATACTACACCGCTTCCGGGCATACCACACCGCCTCCGGGCATACAACACCGCCTCCGGGCATACTACACCGCCTCCGGGCATACCACACCGCCTCCGGGCATACAACAACGCCTCCGGGCATACTGCACCGCCTCCGGGCATACCACACCGCCTCCGGGCATACAACACCGCCTCCGGGCATACTACACCGCCTCCGGGCATACCAGACCGCCTCAGGGCATACAACACCGCCTCCGGGCATACAACACCGCCTCCGGGCATACCACACCGCCTCCGGGCATACAACACCGCCTCCGGGCATACAACACCGCCTCCGGGCATACCACACCGCCTCCGGGCATACAACACCGCCTCCGGGCATACAACACCGCCTCCGGGCATACCACACCGTCTCACGTCATCATCAGCAACATCATCAGCAACATCATCAGCAACATCACCAGCAACATCATCAGCAACATCATCAGCAACATCATCAGCAACATCATCATTAACATCATCATCAACATCATCATCAACATCATCATCAACATCATCATCAACATCATCATCAACATCATCAGCAACATCATCAGCAACATCATCAGCAACATCATCAGCAACATCATCAACAACATCACCATCAGCAACATCATCATCAGCAACATCATCATCAGCAACATCATCATCATCATCATCATCATCATCATCATCATCATCATCATCATCATCATCATCATCATCATCATCATCATCATCATCATCATCATCATCATCATCATCATCATCATCATCATCATCATCATCATCATCATCATCATCATCATCATTGTCATCATCATGCCCGGAGGCGGTGTTGTACCGCCTCCGGGCATACCACACCGCCTCCGGGCATACAACACCGCCTCCGGGCATACTACACCGCCTCCGGGCATACCAAACCGC
>JAXIVJ010017489.1:0-5000 GCA_036785665.1 Chirona hameri
GAGTGTCTGTTGTTCAGATGCAAAGGGTTTCCAGGTGACAGTTGTTGTTTCCACTGAGATTGTAACCTCGATTGACCTTTTTAGCGGTCAACTGAGGTCATCGACCTCCGATGACCTCAGATGACTTTTTTGGGCTTTCTGGCGGTTTTCTAGGAATACTTTGTGACCGCGGGGATGTACGATTTGGCACCCTATTAAAGCATTTATGATATGCTCATTCACGATTCTAGCTCGATAAAATTCAATTGATACGCATTTTCATTTTTTGATTGAGTTTTGGGTCCATTGATATGACCTCAGAGAGGTCACTATGGACCAATACCTTAAAATCGAGTATCAGCGGCTTCCTCTTGGTCGCTAAATACAGCGCTAGTCTTTGAATCGATAGCTCTAGCTCAATTAGTGGAGGAAACGCTAAGGGGGGAGTGGGGGGGTCGTTACCCCCCCCCCTACCCCGAACAGGTAGTGGATTTTGACTCCTACCCGGGCGAGGGTAAAGATCTGAGGAAGCACGTCGCTTGCCTGAAAAAGCATAGCATTGTTATTTTTAGATTGAGTCGAAGTTTAGAGGCTAGCATTGGAGTTTGGAAATTGCGATGGACTTTAATCCACAATCCAGGGCGTATGTCAAGGGCCTAGGGGTCATAGGACCCCCTCCTTGTGAGGTAACCGACGTCGGTTTGAGTGGACCTTGATCGGCCTGAGAGGGCCCTCGGTCGGCTTGAGGGGCCCTCAGCTGGTCTATACAGTCTGATAAACAGTCCTGAGTCTGAGTCCTGAGAGGATATTTTCAAGCTTGACAGAGCCCATTAGAGGCAATGAGCGGGCCCCAGATTGTCTGAGAAGGCAATTGTCCTAGGCATGAGAGGGTCCTGCGGCGATCTTGAGAGGGGCCCTCAGACCGTTTTAGAAGGTATTTACCGGACCTTAGAGCAGTAGATTCATAATTGTCGTTCTGAAATAACTTTTGCCAGGAGCTTGAAGGGCTTTGTCGACCTGCTTGGGGCCGTTTACCACTTTTTAGAGGGAATTCGACCGGTCTAGAGGGCGCTTTTCGCATGAGAGGGTTCTAAGTCGGTAAGAGAGGAACATCCACTTCTTTTGAGAGAATCATCGATCGACTTGAGAGGGTCATCGCCGGTGCTGAGAGCCCCTTGTCAGATCTGAAAAGGTTTCATATATGCCCAGCCTGAGAGGGTCCATACGAGGCCTGAGTAAGGGAGGTCTGAGAGGCCATTGCAATGCCTGATAATGCCCCTAGTCTTTGTCCAAGATGGCCACAGTCAGCCTCAGAGGGCATGGGCCAGTTTGATGAGAGTCTCTCGGTCATTCTGAGAGTCATAGGTCGGTCGAGGCTGTCCAAAAACTTTGCTTTCGAAGCCGTCCCGACACAAGGCCAAAACTCATGCCACTGTTATAGTTTGTATAACAACTGATTTCAAACAACCATTTGTACCTTTTCCTTATATAGTCTCTTACAAGCAGAAAATGCATCATTTTTTGGTCGATTTAGTCGTTTGGGGAAGCCATGGGGCTGATATAGGCCCTCTTGGATCCGTCCCCTGTTCGCCCCTCCCCATCGTTTTGAAATATCGACACTGCCTTATGTTAATAGAAAGCTAACGTAAGACGTATGATGTATGGGATGATGGAAATCCCAGTCCTAACGGACTACGGAGGAAAAACTTGTGCACCGCTCAGATATTCTCGGCTTTCCAGGAAAAGTCGAGTTTATTTATTCGACACCGATAACAACATGAATGTGCCTGCAAATATGTTGTTGAGCGGGGGGAGAGGTACCTAAAATTGGCGACCGGTTGCAGTGTGCCCCCTCAGGCCTATATCGAAGGGGCCCCTCCAGCCGACCAAGGACCCTTCAGATCGACTGAGGGTCTCCTCGTGCCGACTGGGGCCATCTTAGGCGGACTGAGGACTTGAGGCATCTTAGTCCGCTAAGGCCGACTGAGGGCCCTCTCAAGCCCGGTTGAGGGCCATCTCAAAGCCGACCAAGCGTCCCCCTCAGGCCTTCTAAAAGCCAATCTAGGACGACCAATGGCCCCCTCGTGCCGACTGAGGGCCCCTTCAGACGGACTGAGAGGGCCCTCAGCTGACTGAGAGGGGGCCCCTCAGGCTGACTTGAAGGCCCCCCAGGCGACATGAGGACTCCTCGGGCCAGCCGAAGGTCATCTGATGCGACTGAGGGCACCCCTCAAGCCAACTGAGGCCCCCTTAGGCGACTGAGGGCCCCTTAGGCCAATTGAGGGCCCCCTCAGGCAGACTGAGGGCCCACGCACTGGCCCGGCAGAGGGCCATCTCAGGCGGGACCGAGGACCCCGTCAGGCTGACCGAGAGCGCTCACCTCAGAATGACAATGACCGACCGAGCCCCCCCCCCCCTCCCCAGGCTGTCCGAGGGTACCTTGAGGGGCCTCGGCCAATTACTTGTATGGTCAAAAAGAAGAAGAAAAAAACCGGAGGCAAATTTATGGGGATGCAAAACCATATGTTGTTCCCCCCCACTTCTTGATGTGGGGGGCAAGCTGCTTCCCTGCCCCCTCTTCTGCTGCCCCTTGGGGGACATGGTTCCTTCCCTCAGATTCGATGCACGCCTTTTTCCCTCTTTGGAGAAATGAAGGGGTGATATCCCGTCAACTGAATATGATATTACTCCTCCCCTTGAGTTGATTCGTTAATATCTTTGATGCAAGTTGATCCTTTCGATTAGCTAGCAACCTTAACAATCCGGCAGAAATGTATACTGACAATATACGATTAAAAGCACCTGCACAATCTTTATGTTTGTGTTATTTTTTCATAATCTAGCACGATCCTAACAACTGATATGTGTAAGACCCAGTTCATTTGACACCGCATGTAAGAAAGGTTTGTCGGCAACACAAGGGCCTGTTCGACTCAGACAGGGTTCAGCATCAAAACAAATATGCAGAAATATTCCGTGGACCAGTGAAAACAAAACGTCCATTAAAAATGGTCGTAAACCGTCCTTATTGCACTTACACCATCACACATACACCAAGCACCATATAAGGTAAATGTGGGCTTAGTCCTAAATTTCCGTCTCATGGAAGATAGTTTAAGACCAGCGATGGCCTACGTTACGCTACGGTATGTTTTTTGTTGTTGTACAAGTAGCCCAAGAAATCGTTCCGCTAGCGTAATTTAAGTATTCCGTAGCGTACTACCGATAAATATCAATAACGTAACTGCTACGCAAGGCCATTTCGTAGAATACATCAGGGAGCGGCGACACAGCAGGGAGGGGCAGTGGCGGTCCAATTATTGCGCCCCGGACTTAAGGAGGCCCCATAAAAAACAAGGGGAGCCCCTCGCAAAATATATATAAATACTGAGCAGTATAATTAAATAAATATACAATTGAATGAGTTTCGAGCCGCTCCTTGAAATAACAACCGGTAAATATTCGAGGAGCACCTAAAAAGATAAGCGTGACAAGTTCAAGAGGAGAGCCCTTAACCTTATTTGTAACAGGCTCCTGGTTACCCCTATTTGTAACAGGGGGGGGGGGGCGGATTCCGCCCCCCGGAGTTTCTCGAGGATCTACCTGTCCCGATTTTCAAAAATGAAACAGTGTTTGGTTCCCCTCAACTCGATCTACATATCTAAATAATAAATCGAAATTTTGGATAGGGGGGGCAACAGGGGGGCAAAAACCGACAAATTTTTGTGGTATTTTGATCCAACATAGCATCTTCATGTTTAACGACCGATTTTAACACAACCAAAAGTAATCGATAGAGATTGAATCAGAAATTGATATATAACTGTGAAGTTTGCAAATTCAAAAATCATAGGCGTGTGCAGGTCACTCAATATGGGGGTGAAGTAAATGCGTAATATAACCATTTATTTGATGTTGTTTTTTGATAAATGAAATGGTATGTGATTGTGACATTAGACAAAACAGTATAGAACATATTTGCCATAGGCGGTACCAGGGTTAGTGATAAAAGGGAGGTCTAATTGGAAAAAAATATTAACCGCAGACAAGTTGCTACCAGCACTATAAATATGTTACTGATCGTAGATAGATCCTTTTTGCATGTTGTACTTCATAATATGCGTATCCAAGAAACGAAACTGGGGCGGCTCTATACCTTTTGATAAGTATATTTCTCGCTATTATGATACTAACTAGCTCAACAGTGACTATTTCACTTACAACTTCAATTAACATTGCCTTACCCCCCTTTATACCCTACTGACTCGCCTATTATACTTATAATCGATCGTAGAGGTAGCCCTGTGGTGCGTGTTTCCACGAAAACTACAGTATGTTATGTCATTGTACGCCCATGCCCTCTTAGTTTCCTTGCAATAATTATGACCCCCTTTCTTCCATTCCTGAGCGCGCCCTCTGCAAAAAATAGACTTTATTCCCCTTTCTGGCCTCATATGTGTGTACATATATAATTATAAGCTAACCGTCTTGCTGCCGTTATCGTGGCATATCGTCATCACCAAGCCAGTCATCCCTTTTCATTGTGCCTGAACACCGCCCCTGAAACTCTATATTAATCCAATTATGCAAATAATGAAGCAGGAAGCTATCTTTTACATCTTGATAACTATAAAATGCCCCTTACATTGCTCTATTTGCTTCCCGCCAAGCATTGAATACTTCCTGGAAACCCCCCCACCTTTTCAAGCCCTGAAACCGCATCTTGCCATGAAATTGTAATGATATTTCCGATTAACATCAACTAAATTGCACTTGTTGCAATCACTGAGAACCGATTGTAACTCCTTCATACTTGAGCAGTTGACGAAGAAATCGTGAAGATCCGCATTTCCGTATTATCGCCAAATATCGCCCTCCGAACCCACCCAAAACTGTACCCTGTACGCCTCTGTTCAAGGTTAAGAACTCAAAATTTTTACCTCAAATGCGGTAATCATATTCATATGAAAAGTCTCAAAATTTCATGGGCCTGCTCCCAGCCGTTCTGGAGATATCCTGCG
>JAXIVJ010017489.1:15000-25956 GCA_036785665.1 Chirona hameri
CTTGCGCCGATTTCAGGCGGCTGGGGGCGGGGACGATTGCCCATTTTGCCCAACCGTAGATCCGCCACTGGATCTTCTTTGTATTTTGCAAAAGATGCGGGACTCTAGTGAAAATTGGGCAAATTTAGCCATTTCCTGTGGATGTATATGCATTTTCATGTTTCCCCAATGACGTATAATTGGGAGGTCACTAAATAGGCTTCACCTTAGGTCACCGATATAAATATCATCCGAAAAAGCAGAATTGTAGGTGTTTATGACCTGATTAAATCCTGTGAGTATCGAACTGATCGGTCAAACAATGTGGCTGCGGCACGACCTTACATGTTTTGGAGGTGGGACCCAGAGACTTGACTTAGTGACGTGACCTGAGGAGACCCAAGGTAAACAAATTAACAGGATTTGGGCAATTGATAGGCAAGCAGTTGTGCCAAAAATGGTGGCGCGAAATAGCGTCGTTTCCGGATATTTTCAAAAAACCTAAGGGGTATCCGCCCCACTGGCGGATCCAGGGGACGGACATCAAGGGCAAATGCCCCCAGCCAGAAATATGGGGTGGGGGTTGGTGGGGCATGCAATATAAGTATCCCCCTGCGCTTTCCCAGCACTGAACGTGTAAGACAATGATCTTAGGAAACTTAATAAAAACGGAAGTTTTTACTTCTCTCAAGTGATCGAATTTGAAATTTGTATGCATCCCTTGCTTTCAATGGTGGACAAAACAGCGCACCTGATGCAATTCAAGTAGCCCCGTGACACGCGCCCCCCACTGGGGGGGGGGGGGGGGGGGGGGGGCAGAATCTGCCCCTCCCGGATTCTCTCAATAACTTTAAAACTGTGATAGATATCAACGTGAAACTTTTGGTACCTTATACTGGATCCATTATACGTCTTCTCACCAAATTTCAATGAAATTAATGTAGCATTTTGGGAGATAGTAACACATCATGAGATTACATTTTTGGTGGAAAAACAATAAATGTTTGAAAAAGCGTAAACAATAGAGTTTAAAAGCAAATTGGACATAAAAACCGTCAAAAGAACGGAAATAACATTAACTTCCAAATGGTCATCTCGGATTTGTGATTTTTTTACCCCCAAAAATACAATATTTTTCTTACGGAAAAATGTCCACAAAATAAATTTTTGTGAATTCGAAAAGTGAATTTCTTAAGCTCGAATACCAAAATAAGGTGACCGGCCCAAATACGCGGAGGAAAAAATGAAGATATCTTTTGCCACAAAAATATGCCCCAAAAATGGGGGTACCTTTTTGCCCCCCAGTGGTTTTCCCTTAAAATAGGCCCTGTGTATGTGTATATGTGTATATGTGTATATGTATATATGTGTATATGTGTATATGTGTATATGTGTATATGTGTATATGTGTATGTGTATATGTGTATATATGTATATGTGTATATGTGTATATGTGTATATGTGTATATGTGTATATGTGTATATGTGTATATGTGTATGTGTATATGTGTATATTTAGCTGGGGGCCTCCTACCGGCGGGATTAGCTGGGCGCCTCCTACCGGCAGCCGCCCCTCGCGTCGCTCCTCCGTTTTGCTGTGTTTTCGCGTAAATTAAGTTTCGACCAACTGCAGGTTTGGTCTCATATTAAGTAGTGGTGTTTTCGGACCGTTGGAAGTGATTTTTCGTGCCTCCTTTCGTAGTGATCATAGTTATTTCTACTCGTCCATTATTTTCAATAGCCTTAGCCATGACCCACGCTGGACTGTTCGGCATTCTACCGGTTTCCGAAGAGACCTACTCACCTATCACCTTGCCGCCTCGACTTCTACCGCTCCACGCTCCACCGTCGTCGCCGACGCTCTGCCAGACCGAGCGGGGTCCCCGCCGGACTCAGCCCCCATGGTCATCCATCAGCCGCCCGCCGCCCAAGGGGCGGACAGAGGCGGAGTAAGGCGACACTGCCGGGGGAGAAGAGCCGGTCGGATAGTCCAAGCGCGTCGACATCAGGCAAGAAACGCGGAACATCGGCGTCGCCAGGACTACGACCGAGCTTTAATCCCCCTGGCGGGCCCTGGACCCGCCCCTGGCACAGGGGCGGGTCCAGGGCCGGGTTCACCGGCCCAAACCCGGGACAGACCGGGCCTGACAGCCGACGGCTGCCAGGGACGCTCTGGGAGCGGGAACTCCCGCTGTGTAGAGAGGCACCCATCACGACCACTACTATCCATCCCGCCATTGGTGACGAGCCGGTGGCTGGCTCCGGCGGCTGCCCAAGCCCAAGCCCGGCCTGGCGTGGCGCGCTGCCTGGCCCGGCTCGCACGGCTGACGGAGCGCCGGACCCGCCGTCTGATGGACGGCGGCGCGACTGGTGTGCGGCGGGCAGCCACGGCCGCGGCCGCGCGCAACCTGCTCAGGATCGGTCACCTCAACACCCGCTCACTGACATGCAAACTAGACGACATCATGATCCTGCTAGACAACCATCAACTAGACCTGCTATGTTTATCGGAAACCTGGCTGAAATCGCAGGTCCTCGACAAGTTTCTATCCTTTCCTGGCTACTGCATCCTGCGACGGGACCGAGAAGGACGGCGAGGAGGCGGCGTCGCGATCCTGCACCGGGAGGAGATGGAGGTGAAGCAGCTCTCCATGCCGGGTGAAGGACCACTGGAGACGTGGGCGTCGGCCACCTGGCGCGGCGGCCGGCCGACTACAGTAGAAGTAATTTACCGACCGCCCGACAGTCCGGTGGCAGCTAGCCTGGATCACCTGGAGGACCAGCTCCAAGAGGCGGCCGGTGCCGACAGACCCGTCTTCGCTCTCGGCGACCTCAACTTCAACGTGCTTGACTCCAACTCACCGGACACGCGCCGCTACCTACAAGTCATCAGGGAGCTGAACATGATCCAGCTGATTGACGGCCCCACTCATCTCGAACCGACTCCATCAGCATTAGACCACATCATCACGAACCAGACGGAGCCAGCGCCGGAGGTCACCATCCTCCCGAACATCATCAGCGACCACCAGCCGATCATGGTCCCGCCGAACCTGAGCCGCACCAGAGTTTTTTTCTTCAAATGCAACCTGAGCCGCGTCAGCCGCCCCTCGCCTGCCCCGCCCCGGGCGGTGACGTCACCAGCCCGCTCGGTGTCACAGTCGACCGACGAGACTCCCCTCCCGCAAGCAGCCCGACCCCTCCCGCCAGTGGCGCGGCCCCGCCTACCGATGACGTCAGCCCGGCCCGGCCGGGTCGGGACGGCACGCCGAGAGCGCAGCCGCGCAGCGGTGGCCGACAGCCGCAGCGCCGGGGGGCGCGCGGACGGAGGGGGAGAGGAGGCGGCAACATTGCAACGGCATCCGCATCAGCACCTTTAACGGCATCCGCATCGGCTCCATCAACGTCCGGTTCGGAAGCCCAAGCTCCTTGACCTAGCCAACGACCTGTATCGTCTGGATTACGATATCATCGCAATCTCCGAGACGTGGCTCCGGCCCAGCACTCCAACCAGACTCCTAGTCATCCCAGGCTACACCCTCCACCGTGCTGACCGCCCCGACAACCGGGGGTACGGTGGAGTTGCTCTGGCCACCAAACACACCATCACTGCATCTCCGCTCAAGCTCACCACCGATAAGAGCCCAGACAGCAAGCTCGAGTCCCTCCGGGCCGTCATCAAGCAGGAACGAGGACGCCAACTCGTGATCGGTAGTGTCTACCGCCCACCTCGACACACGGTCACGGCGCTGCAGGCGGACTTTGACGACTTGGAGCGCCAGCTGGAGCAGGTTTTAGTGAAGTGCCCGACCGCGTCCACGGTGATTTGCGGTGACCTGAACTGTGACCCTTTGAAGGCTGGTCATGACCCTGGCCGTAGGTGCTTAGATGAGTTTATCCACGATTACTCGCTATTTCAATCGGTAACATCTTCCACGTACGCCTCAGGCTCTCTACTGGATGTTTGTATCGTTCAGCGCCGTGACATTGTTTTAGACTGCCGCACCGCTCACTGTAATTATAGCCCCAATAACTTTATCCGTGTCAGCATGAACATTCCCCGTGTTCGCCGTACACCGACCGTCACCCGCTCTCGCTGTCTCAACCGCATCGATGGTGGGGCCTTTCTTCGCGACCTACAAACCACTGATTGGGGGGAGTTTTTATCTCTACGACCGTTGCCGACAAGTGGTGCTCCTTCATGTCAAATTTTCTACCGATTCTCGACGCAAACGCCCCGCTGCGGGATGTCAGGATTCGCAACCCCACCGCGCCTCCAGTCTCCGACCAGACTCGGTCGCTCATGGCCCAGCGCCGCGCAACCCTGCGCCAGGCAGGCAGAGGGTCCCCTGAGTACCGAGAACTCAATCGAGCCGCTCGGTCTGCCATTCGCCGGGACACACGTTTAGCAATAGGCCAGCGCATACGCGAGCAAGGCGCGCACACCGTCTGGCGGAACATGCGAGCTGTCATAGGCGACAAAAAGGCGGCGCAAAAGGTTCAGCCGCAGGTACCTGCCGAAGACCTGAACGCGTTTTTTGTGTCTGTGGGTCCCCGAGTCGCGGCAGAAATAGCCGCTGGTGGCGCGGCCCCGGCCCTTGCCTGCCGCCTTCCGCGAGTCGGTGCCTGCACATTATTCTTATCCCCTATTGACCTAGTCTCACTTACTCGAACCATCGCCACCATGCGTAATTCTCCAGCACGCGGTGCGGACGGAATCTGTATCCGAGTCATCAAAGCCGTCCTCCCTGCTATCGGTGAAGTCATCCTTCACATCGTCAACTCCTCACTTACCCTGGCCGAATTCCCCGACTTCTGGAAACATTCCATCATTCACCCGATCCACAAGTCCGGCGACCCATATGACCCATCAAACTTCCGTCCAATCTCAATCATAGCTGTCATCTCCAAAGTGGTAGAGCGGGTGGTGCAGAAGCAGCTCTACTCCTACCTATCCGACAATCATCTCCTCTCTCCTTCCCAGCACGGTTTCCGACCCCATCACTCCACAGAAACCGCGCTACTGTCCATCACTGATCGCATGCATTCCGCCACCGATAGAGGGGAGATATCACTACTTTGCCTCCTCGACCTAAGTAAAGCTTTTGACGTCATCGACCACGACCTACTCCTGAACAAATTGCAGCAGCATGGAGTTGACACCACATGGTTCCATTCTTACCTCCACGGACACACCCAAAGCGTGTCATCAGGCGCCGTGACCTCTCGACCACTCGCTAACACCATGGGCGTTTTTCAGGGGTCGGCCCTGGGGCCTTTGTTGTTCAGCATCTTTGCTAACGACATGGCGTCGCTTTCTGAAGGCGGCGTGGTGCAGTACGCGGACGACACCCAGGTGCTTATCACCGGCAAAAAGGGCGACCTACCAGCGCTCATCTCCCGCTTGGAGCTAACTCTCGTCACACTGGATTCTTGGTTTCGCGCGAACGGCCTCAAAGTAAACACGGCAAAAACTCAGCTCATCGCTTTCGGTAGCCGCCAAAATTTGCGCAATCTGCCAAATTTTCAGGTCACCTTCCGTGACGCAGCCCTCCAACCCGTGAAGGAAGTCAAAAATCTGGGCATCACTTTTGATCAAACACTGTCGTGGGACGCTCATGTGTCCCACGTCAGCCGCAGCTGCATAGGCATCTTGGCCGGCCTCTCCCATGCGCGCCACCTCTTACCTGATGGCATCATCACCACACTGGTCACAGCGCTGGTCCTCCCGCACGTCAGATACTGTATATCTGTATACGGCAATGGCACCCAGAAGAACCTGGACAAAATTCAAAAGATCTTAAACTATGCTGCTCGCACCATTTTCGGACGTCGCAAATTTGATCACGTGTCTGACCTGCGGGAAGGGCTAGGCTGGCTGACTGCCCACCAACTCGCTGACGCGGCCACGCTCAGCATGGCACACACAATCATGGCGAATGGCGAACCGGACGCACTCGCAGGCGCCTTCCGCACAAACAGCTCTGTCCGCGCCAGATCCACCAGGCAGGACCAGCAGCTGCACGTCCCCCACTCCAGAACTGAGGCCGGTAAGCGGAGGTTCTCCTGCAGGGCACCCGCCCTGTACAACGGACTCCCACCTGACATCTCGCAGCTGGGGCCGCCAGCTTTCACGCGCGCGGTGAAATGACACCTCTTGTCCGCTACGACGGACGACGGACACCAACAAGACGACTGATCTCAGTGACCCGTGTGTGTCGTGACATATGTGAATGCTTGTGGTTTTAGGATTTAGGCTGTGCGACTGTGTGCTTGCTCTCTTTCCCTGCATGTTTTACTCCCCCACTCGACCCGTGGCTTAATAGCCACGCCAATTTGTGGATGCCCCGTGAAGTAAATACATACATACATACATGGTATCGGCGCAGCTCGGCAGAGTGCGCAGGCCGGTACAGTGGCGAACCATCCGCAGCTGGAGGCGAGCAGACTGGAACGCCGCATCTGTCTTGATCTGCTGCAGTCCGATTGGGACGGCATAGATGACGCAACGGACGTTGACCAATGCGTCAACCACTTCATGAGCGTGTGGAACACTGTCATGGACCGCCACTGCCCGCCCAAGCGTGTACGCATTGCCAGACCGCACTGCCACTGGATCGCCGACGATCCAGCTCTGCAAGCTCTCCTGTCCGAGCGGGACAACGCGCGAGACACCTGGCTCTGCTTGCGCACCCCGGAGGCGAGAGTGGACTTCGTGCGTCTCCGCAACCAGGTGAAGAGTCGCCTCATCGCCGTCCGGCGCCAGTTCCTCTGTGGCGATATGACCTCGGGAGACCGCCGCGGGTTCTGGCCGACCTTCAAGAAATTCGCCACGGAGACTGCGACGCCTGCCGGCGTTCCCACGGAAAGTCCGGAGAAGACAGTGGCGGCAGCTGACAAGTTAAACCGGCACTTTGCCGACGTAGGGCCTCGCATCGCGGCCGACCTCAGGGACGCTGTCGCTGCTGGCCGTGAGAACCCCAGGCCGCCGACCGTGTGCGCCACTGGCTTCGAGCTCAGGCCGGACACTTTGCCTGAACACTCATCCGCTGCATCCAGCGATGAGTGCGTCGCGCACGGTCGGGCTGGACGAGGTGCCGCTATTTGCGGTCCGCGAGTGCTTCGCAGTTGTGGGTCCGCATCTGCTGCGCCTGGTGAGCCTGTCGCTGTTGATGAAGGTGTTCTCGAGGCAGTGGAAAACCGCATGTGTCATGCCCATACCCAAGACCGGTGACCCTCAGATACCCTCTAACAATAGGCCAATATCGCTACTTAGCGCGCTATCGAAGATATTGGGAAAGGTTGTATGCAGTCAGCTGACAGTATATTTTAACTCGGCCAACCTACTGAGCCCATCCCAGTACGCGTATACACTAGGACACTCCACTGAGGATGCCGTGCTCGGTGCTGTCGAGCGCCTTGCTCTTAACATCGACAGAGGTTTTGTATCGTCGGTAACGACGTATGATATTTCAAAGGCGTTCGACAGCGTCGACCACGACGTTAAATAAAATATCCCATACAACATGTGTCGCATGGCTTTCGTAGACCTGTGACCTATTGTGACCTGACCTTGACCTTAATCTTTGCGTTCAATTTCACTTTTGCTTATACGGGATATGAATTATACCTTGGAGAGCACTTTGTGCGATAATAGTCGCAATCTAAGGCTTTGGATGGAAAGTATGGCCCAAAAACTCAAATATCTCAATTTTATCTTTGACCTGACCGTGACCTGGCATGTGACCTTATTTTGAAAATTTCGTGTATGCTTTGGATGCGTCTCATTGATAGTTTTCTATTGCCGCCTTGCGCGTTTCGCTGCGTTTTTTTTTTCCGGAAGATAACCAGGGGGAGGCGAAAAAACGCCCCCCCCCCCCCTCCCCAGCCAATGGCGTTCGGCTGAGACCCCAGCCAATGCCGGTTTAACAATGGGTAACTATAACCTTGACGCTGATAAGCACTGTACTGCATGGTTCTTTTATCTATCGTTCCGCCGTTCATGGATTTTTTTGCAGTTCCACTTCAACATTTAAGAAGTTCGCGGTAGCCCCGACGTCAGCCGGAAGCGCACCGGCGGTGACCCCAGAGGAGGCCGAAGCGATGGCCGACGAGCTCAACCGCCACTTGGCTGCCGTCGGTTTGCGCATCGCCAGTGACCTGAGCGACGCAGTCGCCGCCAGTCGCCGCCAACCCGCGGCCTCCCATCGTCTGCGCGGCCGGCTTCAACTTCCAGCCCGCAACGCCACCTGAACTGTCCCGCTGCATCGGGCGCATGAGCGGGTCACGAGCGGTGGGTCTAGACGGTGTTCCTTTTTTAGCTGTACGACAATGTTTCCCTGTGATCGGACCTCATCTATTTCATGTTGTTAGCCTATCACTTAGGACCCAAGTCTTTCCAGACAGTTGAAAAAAGGTGGCATACGTCGTGCCAATTCCCAAGTAAGGCGACCCCATGATACCTTAGAACAACAGACCGACATCACTGTTGAGCGTGCTCTCAAAGATTTTAGAGAAGCTTGCGCGCAGCCATCTCACGCATTACCTGACATCGAACTGTCTGCTGAGCCCATCGCAGTTTGCCTTCAGGTCCGTCTCGCCACTGTACGGAGGACGCCGTGCTCGCCGCTGTCGAACGCCTGGTCAACAACACCGACAATGGCTGCATATCGTCCTTAACGACGACAGATTTGTCGAAGGCCTTCGACAGCGTCGACCACGACGTCCTCCTCACCAAGCTCTCGTGGTATGGCGTGCTGGACGTGGCCTGGTTCAGGAGCTACCTGAGCGACCGGCGGCAGGTGGTTCGGGGCGGGCGCGTGTACCTGCTGATGGCGTGCGTTGTGCCCCAGGGGTTAAGCATTGGTCCGATCCTGTTCATTCTTTTCACAAACAATCTCTCTGGCCATCTGACTCATGGCCATCTCATCTCCTACGCTGACGGCACCATGCGTCTTGACTGCGCGATCCCTAACAGGCCGGGTCTTACCGATCTCAAATTGCGTCTGGAGCTCACTATCTGTGAGCTTCAGTCCTGGTTCTGTACTAACTCTTTGCAAATGAACGGAAAGAAAACCGACATCCTGTTTGGCTCAAAGCAAAATTTAACTAAATGCGCTGACTTTCACTTTAGCATCGATGGGTCTGAAGTGGCTGCTTCTACCAGTACCAAAGTTTTCGGTGTCGTCTTGGACCCCTGCCTGTCATAGGACGCTCATGTCTCGCATGTCGTTCAAAAATGTAACGGAATAATCATCCCATTGTACCGGATTCAGCATTATTTCACCAAAGAAGTGCTCACAATTGTGATTCAGGCCTACGTGTTTCCTCACATCACCTACTGTGTGTGGGGTGGGGCGGCCAAGTGTCAGCTTCACAAAATCCAAAAGCTCATCAACATTGCGGCCAGAATTGTCACAGGATCCAAAAAGCATCAGCACATCACCCGGCTCTAAATTCTCTAGGATGGTCGAGGATCGAGACCTTGGTGTCGCACCGCGACGCCATCAAAGTGTAGAAGATACTGCGCGTGGAGGTCATGCCGGCCGAGCTGCGCGCTCTGTTTGTGCCACGCTCTGCCGTGTCGGACCGCCGTACTCGCGCCACAGTTCAGGGCAGCCTCCACCATATCTAAGTGCAGGCTAGCCGCAACACAGAAGGCTTTCTCATATCGTGCCGCTGCGGCCTGGAATAGCCTGCCATCGTCTGCCCGTGCCCTCCAGACCGTGGGTGCTTCTAAGTCCGCATTACCGACCTAGCTGACTCAGTAGTATCATTGTAGATGGCGTAGTATTATAGTAGTATCAGTAGTATCATTGTAGTATCAGTAGTATCATTGCAGTATCAGTAGCATCATTGTAGATGGCGTCACAACTTGTATCCGTCTTACCTTTTGCAACGTTTAGCTTATACTACACTGAGAGAAAAAGTCACTATGGGTCTTACTAGCCCCCCCCTAGTAAAGCCCTTCTACCACACAAGATACCACCCTTCGAGGCCTGGTACTAATGGTAGTATTCAGTACCAGGGTCTCACCCATGGTAGAGACCCTAGTATGATCTGCCTACTAGAGTGCCTACCAGGGGGCTCGCCCTTGAACCAGGCCCTGAACTACCCCCTGCATTCGGCACACTCGCGACAAGCTGCCTAGTAGAGTGCTTACCAGGGGGCTCGCCCTTATACCAGGCCTTTAACTACTCTCTGAATTCAGCACACGCGGCAGCCATCTTGATTCGCAAGCAGAAACTGCATGCGTTCAAGTGCATTCAAACTGCGGTGGCGTAAGTGCGTATTGCGCATGTGGCGCATGTGGCGGTGGCGTAAGTGCGTAAGTGCGTATTGGAAGTGTTCCACCGTGAGTGCGTGCTACGTGTGTTGGAGGGGTGAGTGCTCACATGTTAAGTTGTAATTTATCCTTGTTGCTCTTTGTTGGTAGTGTATTAACTGCATTATGAACAGTTTGCATGGTATCATTTCTAGTTCGATACGTATGCAGGCAGAGGTATCATCTCCGAACTTGCAATTATTCTTGAACAATGTCAACAAACTTCCCAGGAAATTTGGGGTAGAGTTTTGTTTGCTCCCATGTGAATTTGTTATGCATGTGAAACTTATTTCATGCATATTTTTATGGAATGCATCTTGTTGCAATACAGCAACCCAAGGGCGGATCCAGGGTGCCAATTGGTCATAGCCCCCAAAGGTTCTGAAACAGTGTTTTGCCCCTCGGGGGCAAAACACGGTGATCGCCTGCTCGGGGGCGTTCCCGAGCAGGTGATCAGTCGCGTGTTTGCTGTAATAACTGTCATGTCAGATGTTTCAACTCGGTTTACTGTACGAATAAATCTCGTTCCGGAAAAATTGCCTGCTGTTGAAATATTCGGGCGAAAATAGCTCACGCAAAAGCTGCAGTAACTGCAGTGGATATGTGGTAAGTGGGCTGATAAAGGGAATTCCCCTGGTAAGAGAGGTAGTACC
>JAXIVJ010017490.1:0-25956 GCA_036785665.1 Chirona hameri
TTTCACATGTTTGTAGTTTGGATTTCACAAAACCCCAGGGCAGTAAATCTCAATTTACTATTTACAAACTACTTTACAAGATATTGTTTGTAAAAATGTTTGCAATTGCACATGTTCTATTTCTCAAAGGTTGACGGAAGTGAGGAAATGTTTGCAATTACAAACTTGTAATTCCAGTGGGTCAGGGGTTCTGAATTTCAGAAACTGCATTGACAGTTGACATTGTTTGACTGTTCAGGTTATTTTCTTGGTGAGGTTGTTACGTTGCCGAGGTTGTTAGGGTAATGGTTTAGTTTGCATAGGTATAGCTGCCCAAAAAAAGTTATTTCCCCGAGAGATTCGAACAGGGATCTCCAGCTGTGAAGTCCCAGTGCACCTTACCGATTGCGCTGTGATTGCGATTGCTCCGCGCAGAGAAACCGCATGGCGATATAATTGCAGCGGTCAACGATGTCTTGTGTAATGTGCAGTGAACCTTCACCCTTTACGACGTAGTAAATCGGCTAGGTTAGGTGAAAAAATGGTCGAGAAATTCAACGATCTTTCTTTTAAGAGTAGTTCTGTTGTTATGCTCCGCCACCTGGTGAATGGTCAAATCCTGTTTACTCTAACTGCTTACCAAGATGTATTTTTACGATCAGAGTTTGCATTGCGATGAAATGTTAATTAAAAGATTATTATCCCTATAACTAATTTTATATTGAATACAAAAATAAACTTCATATGTAAATATTTGTTAAATTAATTTAACAATCAAATTATTTGTCGTTAGCATCAAGTTGAATACAAACGTTCTTGATTTCAAGCTTTCTGCTGTACTAACATTTGTGTTTACAATTTTCTTTACAATCGGTAATTCAGAGGTGGCGAATGTTTGTGAAATAGCTTTTTGTGAGGTTTGCAATATTTTCTTGCGTTTGTAATCGCAAACATGTGTAATTACTAACTTCTTTGTGAAATAGGCCTCTGGTCGTCACGGGCCGGTCGCGTGCCGCTCTCCTGCCGCCGGTCTGTCTGGGGCCGAGCCCAAACGAACCATAGCCTGCGGCGCGGGCCCGTCACCGCCGGGCCGGGTGCTAGCGCGCCAGGTCATGGCCATGGGTAGCTCCGGGGTCGGGGTGGCGGTGGCTGAGGTGTTGGTTCCACTGTGGCCATTGGCGGATCCAGAACGGGTGGTTGGGGGGGGGGGGGGGATTCCAAAAAGTATCACATAATTCTGAAAAACCATCGGATTTCACTTGCTTATGCATTGATAGCTGATTTAAAGCTAACTTTCCTGAGTAAAAGTTGCTTGGATTTTCTTCTATATCAGGAAATATGTCAATTTTTCGCCGATTTCCAGCGGTTGGGGTGGGGGGGGGGGGGGGGGGGAAAGGAGGGGGAGGCAATTGCCCATTTTTGCCCAACCGTAGATCCGCCACTGACTGTGGCTGGTTTTAGAGGAGCCAGCATTTTGAGGGGAGGGAGCTGGGGTAGAGTCGGTCTGTGACACGTAAACAGACACGTAGTGTCTGTTTTTTTTGGTACCTTGTACTTTCTAAACTATGATAGTGACCATCACATCATCACCATAAAATAATCGGGGGCTAAATATTAATATTAACCGTTTTTCATGAAGGATTATTGCGCCTGAAAAGATTCTGAAAAAGTTTCTGAAAAGTTTCTGAAAAGTTTTAAAAAGTTTTGGTATCGAAGTTTTAGTATAAAAGTCTTAAGCATAAACGTCTTATTAAAGTCTTAAAACGGCTCGTTTTAAAACTTGTATAAGACTTTTATACTAGCCGTTTTCACGAAGGATTATTGCGCTGAAAGATTCTGAAAAGTTGCTGAAAAGTTTTAACAAGTTTTGGTCCTAGTTCGACGATCAATTCCCTTAACTACACAACTTTTACATGCGATTTTTGGCTTGAAATGTCCCTCGGAATTGTGTAATATGTAGGTAAGAATATAACATGTGGACAAAATTGCGGTTTGGTGGTAATTAGCAAGATAAGTATTGACAGGTCAGTTGTGATGATGATCTCCACCGACTGAAACTTGTCAAAACTTCAGAACGATTCAGAACATTCTGTGGCGTGTGACGCAATTGGACGCAATGGACTCACCCAATCCGGCCCAATCCAGCGGCCGGCCTGTGCGGCTTGGCTTTGTCTATGTGTGTGCGGCACGCTGGTCGGAAGCGGCGGCGAATCTATGCTGGCACATCACTGCGCATGCGCAGACAGACCTGTGATCTATGACGCTGCCAGATTTAGTAACTAGTATGACGGTATGCTTAACTGAACGAATGGACTCTAGATGCATGTTCTTTAAAAACGTTCAATTTTGTATCATAAACTTGCTATGAGCTCAATACATGTTTCCATAACTATTGAATAGTGATAATATCGTCTAAATCAGTAATTTATTTCTTGGAATGTATAATATACTGAGACTTCTATACCGAAACTTCTCAGAAACTTTTCGGAAACTTTTCAGCGCAACAATCCTTCGTGAAAACGGCTATTAAGACTTCTATAACAAAACTTTTAAAAACTTTCAGAATCTTTTCAGCGCAATAATCCTTCGTAAAAACGGTTATTATTAAATTAATCTTCGGCCGATTTTTGAGAGAACCACTTTCGACATCTTTCTAAGAACTTAACACTACTTAGACGTAACTTAGCAAATGTACTACACTTTTCATTTACATGTTTGCAAAGTGTGCTTAACTGCAATTAAGTGAGGTTTTATATTTATATTATCTTCTTCGGGAAACCTCATAGCATAGTACATACTGCCTAGCTCTCGCATGCTAGCCTCTGCTTCTAGAGTGAAGTAGTGGGGGTAAATTGTGAGATTTTCATTTGTTATTTATGCCTATATAAATATAGGTATAATTATGATTTTATCACTACAAGCACTGCTGCATCATAGCAGCGCGACACATTTGGTATATATGTGCACTATTGATAGATCAGGGACATCTTAACAAACACATGTATGTTATATGTACCGTACCATATGTTAGATCTAAATGCGATGGTTGAGCTAGATTTCACGCAGAAACTTCATCCCATAATGACCGAAAATATTGGCAAGGACATCTACATAATGTTTCTTTTTTACCAAACACAACCCGCAATGCCGGATACTTGTTCTAATCCTAAAAAGAAACCGGCTCCCCATTACAAATAGTCTCACATCTACCCGAATCACCCAGCGTAATTACTCACCAGTTTCCAGCGGCCGGCTTCGACCAACTGGGGAATCTTCATAACCACGGCGCCCGCCGCTGACCCCAAGTTCCGAGCTCCATCTGGTAAGGGCATGCTATTTTCGGCTGCTCGCTTTTTACTCGGGTGATGTTCGCTACCAGCAAGCGTGGCGACGACGAGGCGGTAGCACTTGCTGCCTGGTCAGCTGACAACCGCATCACGACATCACGTGCCTTTGTGTATCGCACAACCTCGTGTTCCGGTCATGTCGCGTATTTTCGGCAAGCGAGTACGGATGCGCTTGGACCGGCACTTTTCTTCGCGAAGAGGAAAACGCGACTCCTTGGGCCTATTTGCGGCATGTTCTGCGCACAACGCGGGGATTCATTCTTACCGCCGCCGAACGATTACCGATGTAAACCCTTGCAGTGGTTTTTATTTTCGATTACAGCGGGTTCGTTCGGTGGCGATGTGCACAATAACCATGTTACTGCTGGATCGAGCCCGATCACGCCCACGGCACCCTGCACAACAACACGAAACCTGGCCTCCGCGGGGTTCACCGGACAACAAGGTACGGAGACCGAGCAGCCTTCGCCGCAACTATCGATTACATGCCACCCTGGCATGTGTCTAAGTTTGCCAGGTATATGATATAATACGGTTGATATGCACCCCGAGCTTTACATCGCGTATATGTCTTGATGAAGCACGATATACCATATAAACACACGGGTGAAAAGTATATCCAGCACCAACGTAGACTTCCATGCGAGAGCCGGCCCTCTGTATCACCAGTCAGTCAGGAGGCCCGTGAGTTTGAAGCTTTTCAGGACTCCTCCCATTCACATACGACATGCACGATGTAATCAATATAAAGCGCCAGTTATTTCTCGTCTCTCAATGGCTTCAGCAACACCGAGAAGAGAAAGGTGAAGGACACCAATCTATCACAAATCGTTCACACACATCCGTTACTGGAATGATTGTGTACGGTCTGCCTCTCTGGTCTTCACCGGACCCCGCGCTGTCCGTCTTCAGCTGACCTCGGTAGATATGGAACATCTGTCTCTCCCCACCTAGGTAGAGTAGACAGATGTTTATTCAGCGTGCCTCCGAAACAGACCGGGCTAACTCAGACGTCGGAGGTTTCAGTTGAGCTCTACCGATTCGCCGGGAGAGGCTGTAGCCTCGCTCTTTGCATTGGTGCAATCGACAGCGCCTTTCTACCGGGTCTACCGGTAGAAAGAACCGGTAGAAAGACGCCGGTAGACGCGGCTTTACCGGCTCTACCGGTTCCCAGTGAGCGCTTGTGCGATTGCTCTTCCTCCTGTCTTGGACGAACAAGCCGCTACGGCGGAACGCAACGCAGCCTGCCAACAGAACAAAACCATATTATAGAACAGAACCACATCGTAGAACAAAGCCATATTATATAACAGAACCACATCATATAACAGAACCACATCATATAACAGAACCACATCATAGAACAGAACCACATCATATAACAAAAACCACATCATATAACAAAACCATATGATATAACATAACCACATCATAGAACAGAACCACATCATAGAACAGAACCCACATCATATAACAAAACCACACCATATAAACAAAACCATATTATAGAACAAAACCATATTATAGAACAAAACCACATCATATAACACAACCATATTATAGACCAGAACCACATCATATAACATAACCATATTATAGAACAGAACCACATCAGAGAACAGAACCACATCATATAACAAAACCAATTATAGAACATAACCACATCATATAACACAACCGTATTATAGAACATAACCACATAATAGAACAACCATATTATAGAACAGAACCACATCATATAACATAACCACATCATATAACAGAAACACATCACAAAACAAAACCACATCATATAACAGAAACCACACATCACAAAAACAAAACCATATTATAGAACAGAACCACATCATATAACATAACCATATTATATAACAAAACCACATCAGAGAACATAACCACATCATATAACAAAACCAATTATAGAACATAACCACATCATATAACACAACTACATATTATAGAACATAACCACATCATATAACATAACCATATCATATACCAGAACCACATCATATAACAAAACATATTATAGAACAGAACCACACCATCACCCATAAACCACATCATATAACATAACCACATCATAGAACAAAAACCACATCATATAACAAAACCATATGATAGAACAAAACCATATCATAGAACAGAACATCCTAGAACAGAACCACATCATATAACATAACCACATTATATAACAAACCACATCATATAACATAACCACAACATAGAACATAGCCACATCATATAACAGAACCACATCATATCACATAACCACATCATATAACAAAATCATATTATATAACAAACCACATCGTAGATCACAGTCACATCACACATCTGTGCACACAATGAACAGAACATCCCAACGTCACTGAAAGGCCTGCACAAGTGAACAGAACCCACCCGAGAACCGTGTCAGAACAGACTTCGGCAGTCTGAAAGACGACCTATTGGTAAAACCCGAAAACCCGACCCGACAAGCGAAAGCCCTGGTCATTCCTAGTCAACGTCCCAACCCCAAGAATAAAGCTGTTTCTCCCCCCTCCCGTCTCCCCCACGCCATGTCTCCCGTCTCCCCCCTCCCCGTCTCCCCCACGCCATGACGCCACGCCACGCCACGCCACGGGACGATCAGTCACAAACCAGGACACTGCGACGGCACGTGGCACGTGGCTGCGGCACGTGCCACGTGTCACATGCCGACACCTGCGCTCGACATTCGGCGTTTCCGGGTCGGTGTCCCGCGGATCCGACAGTGGTATCATGGTAACAGGCTGACCCCGACAGTGGTATCATGGTAACAGGCTGACCCCGACAGTGGTACCATGGTAACAGGCTGACCCCGACAGTGGTACCATGGTAACAGGCTGACCCCGGCAGTGGTATCATGGTAACAGGCTGACCCCGACAGTGGTACCATGGTAACAGGCTGACCCCGACAGTGGTACCATGGTAACAGGCTGACCCCCGGCAGTGGTAACATGGTAACAGGCTGACCCCGACAGTGGTATCATGGTAACAGGCTGACCCCGACAGTGGTACCATGGTAACAGGGCTGACCCCGGCAGTGGTAACATGGTAACAGGCTGACCCCGACAGTGGTACCATGGTAACAGGCTGACCCCGACAGTGGTACCATGGTAACAGGCTGACCCCGACAGTGGTATCATGGTAACAGGCTGACCAGCGACAGTGATGGTGACAGGCTGACCCCGACAGTGTGTATCATGGTAACAGACTGACCCCGACAGTGGTATCATGGTAACAGGCTGACCAGCGATAGCACTCAGACAGAGGTGGCAGTTTGGTCGCGCGGTCAAGGGCTGGTCTGCAATTCAAACACACCTACACACCCCGCGGGATTGGAGGAAGCGTATAGGAGTGGCAGATGAGTGGCAGATGATTTGAGACGTGGGAGTGTCGCAGACTCCCGATTGCAGACCTGATTTGCCTCTCATGACTCACGACGAAACGAGCCACTAAGCAGGCCAATACAAGTGCCATTAAAAATGCAAAGCCGTGATAGAAATAACAGGTAGGTGGGTAGTTTGACATTCACCTGGCCAATGCCAATTGATTATGTTTTCGATCATTGATTTCATACACATCTTGATCCTGGTCTTGCTCTGATCGTTGTGCCTAATCTGCACTGATCTGCGCATGCAGACATTCAGAAACGATAGATACACACGTGGGTTGCGATTAGGGTGAGAGAGGGACTAGCAACCGGAACCATTCGGCCACCAGGCGGATCCATTACCCACTACCCACTACACCACTGCCGCCCCCACCTGTCCAGCAGTAACGACATCAATTAAACCGTCAAACAGGCACCAATCGGACACTCGCTAGTCACACCACCATACGCAGACACGATATCACAAAACAATGACGTCATCTCACTGCCAGCGCGACAGGTGACGTCACCCCACGTGCCTCTGTGATGACATCACCTCTCGGCGCCGGATCGTTTTCCCATAATGCCCAGTGCGCGGTGGCGGTGACAGTATCATAGAGATCGTCTGTCACGGATCTATGTCAGCTGAAATGCCAGTTGAAATGTCAGTTGTGTCCGTCAGTTGTTGGAAACGTCAGTTGGCGGTTACTGTCTGTTGAAATCATAGTGGTCGAGGTGCCGTTACGTGGTTGCGGAGACGGTAGCGGTACTGTCACTGATATCGTGGGAGTCAGCCGAGCTCGAGACAAGGAAGGTCACAGTCAGTTTTGTTTTATAGATTGGTTAGTTTGGCGAGTGGTTTAAATTCGATAAATATATCCAGCGAGTTGCAGGTTTCTGCTGTTGGCACGTGAATTAAAGCGTTTCATATGAATTGACGTCAATGCAGATGGAATGGAATTAATTCTGGACGTCTGGACTTTTGATTGGCTGAATTCCATGGATCAAAGGCGTACCTATCAGCCGCGGCCCATGGGTGCAATGACACCTCCACTTTCCCGGAAAATGAAACATAAGGTCTAAAGAGAATGGATTTAACAGCAGATAGCGCCCGTACCTGAGTTGATTTACCATCACTTCACTAAATCAGAAATTGCATTGGCCGTCTAAATCCCCTTGTTGCTTCCTTCATTCTACTTTTGGGGGGCATACAAAACACTGGCATTTCTATAAAAAATAAACGTCGAGTTGCGTTTTTACTGCTCAGAGCCCCCTCCACCTCCACCAAGACTACCGCAAAACTTTTGAGGCGGTACGCCTCTCCGACGTTACGACCCCAGGCGGCGAGAGGTGACAAGCAGAAGACAACTTGTAGCATCACCACGAAAACTGTTGAAATACTACCCTGAAAAAAACATCCGACAGTGTATTCATCTACTAAATATTATCGATCTCGTGGTCAAGGAACCTTTCGACCGATACGTATCTTCCATGCCCTGCTCATTGAAGCACGAACTCAAACGTTTCCGTATCCGCCACACAAGCTTTCGTCATCTTTATATCTCTGCGCGTGGCCGCCAGCCGGATCTCTGTGGCCGCCGGAGTCGGACCCGCCTCTGTGGCCGCCGGAGCCGGACCCGCCTCTGTGGCCGCCGGAGCCGGACCCGCCTCTGTGGCCGCCGGAGCCGGACCCCGGAGCCGGAGCCGGAGCCGCCTCTGTGGCGACCATCTGCTGCGGCTATCATCGGCGGCTATCATCAGTGCTTTAATGCCCTGTGCACGTGCGCCATGAATACCATTCATGTTCCGTCTCCGGCTGGGCAGCGGCTGCCGGGAGCAGTGACTGGTGGACAGGGCCAGCTGGAGCGGTACCGAGGTCCGGTACCGGGACATCAGGCCAGCTGGAGTGGTACCGAGGCCCGGTACCTCAGGCCAGTTGGAGCGGTACCGAGGCCCGGTACCGAGACCTCAGGCCAGCTGGAGTGGTACCGCGGCCCGGTACGAGACCTCAGGCCAGCTGGAGTGGTACCGAGGCCCGGTACCGAGACCTCAGACCAGCTGGAGTAGTACCGAGGCCCGGTACCGAGACCTCAGGCCAGCTGGAGTGGTACCGAGGCCCGGTACGATACCTCAGGCCAGCTGGAGCGGTACCGAGGCCCAGTACCGAGACCTCAGGCCAGCTGGAGCGGTACCGAGGCCCGGTACGAGACCTCAGGCCAGCTGGAGCGGTACCGAGGCCCGGTACCTCAGGCCAGCTGGAGCGGTACCGAGGCCCGGTACCGGTACCTCAGGCCAGCTGGAGCGGTCCGAGGCCCGGTACCGGGACCTCAGGCCAGCTGGAGCGGTACCGAGGCCCGGTACCGAGACCTCAGGCCAGCTGGAGCGGTACCGAGGCCCGGTACCTCAGGCCAACTGGAGCGGTACCGAGGCCCGGTACCGAGACCTCAGGACTGTCCGCAGAGACACTGGCGCAGGGTCTTAGGATTGCTTTGAAGCCAGGGTACGGAGTGGAAAATTCAGCCTAAAAAGACCATATGATGTACTCGGCCTTTTCAAAACTCACCCATCATAATCAGGTGTTACAAATGGAAATACTTTCCTAACCTGTTTTTGTTTTCATCCACAGGTTCATATTAACATTATTAATCAGTGTAGAGTTATAGTTATCCAATACATCTTGATTTAGGGAGTGGAAAATTCACAGTAAAACTGGGGAAAAGGAGTGGAAAAACATTACGCACAGGGTTTCGTTTTCCACCAAAATTTTGCAATCCTAGGACACTGCACTGGCGGATCTACAAACGTAAAACAGATGATGTGGGGTGGGACAAATTGCAACAAAACAATATCCACAAAATTCAGAGATAGAAAAATGATTATATTTCGCTTCCTGTGCATTTCGAACTTATTTAAAAACCTTAGTTAGTAAATCCTTCTTATATTTGCTCCGAAATCATGGAGTTTGATCCCTAATGTTCGGCAAATTTCAGTCGTTTTAGGGACCCTGGTCATCGGTCACGATGGCTTATCCGCCCGCACGGCATGACCGTGGTGACGACCGAGACCTGGTCGCCCGAGGCCTACAGCCGTCCCCGTTTTACGTGACGTCACACCCCTGTCTGCCAGACCGTGGCGTCACCACCCCTGTCTGCAGCCTGTCTGCGTCCCCGCCGCCGCCAACTGTTTCGCCGAAGCCATCGTGACCCCAGTGAGTGGTAGCGGGGCGGCGGCGCCGGTCGGTCGGTCGGTCGGTCGGTCGGTCGGTCGGACCCCTGACCGCCCGGGGCTGGCTGGCCGGACATGCTGACCCCGCCGGGGCCTGCAGAAATGCAGCGCACTTGGACGGCACTAAAACGCGAATAATCATACGGCGGGCCGAAATGAGCGACCGAGGGCGCCGGCAGTCGAGGGGTCGCCGCGGAGGGGCGCCGGGCAGTTGAGGGGTCGTGCAGAGGGGAAGGGGAGGGGGGGGGGGGGGGGGGAGGGACAAACGCAGTGGTTGTTCCTGGTATCCCTAGTCTGACTGCGTGCAGCCGGGTCATTAATGCAGGGCAGAATTGACCCACCAGCGAATAGCAGCGGTGCTCAAGATCTAGTCATTGTTGCAGAGGAGAATTATTAACATAACCAGAGAAGAACAATGCACTCGGGGCGTTAGCAACAACGCACCGAATCATGATTTAAAAGATCCCGGGAACATAGCTCACTCAACAACACATTAGGCAATATCCTGCTGAATTCATCAGGATATGCAAAATTAGGCTATGCAAAATAACACGTGCACGGATGTGCGGAGTGTGAAATGTGGACCACATAAAGTTGAATAAAACATCGTCTGTCTTCTTACAAGCGATGCATTGATACACTTTGTCTTTGCATTCTTTTTTCTGTTTGACATTGGTCTACTTAGTTGCCATGTCAGAAAGCATCCTATTAAAATTCACCCAGAACTTTTGACCTGGTTGGTAGGTACTGAGAGCATGCTCGTTTACCAAATACGGCCTGCTGCTGACAAATAAAAGCTAACTCAAGCATCACATCGCGTCATTCGAGACAATCGGCCGAATAGCCACCGATAGCCTTACATCCGATTTAAGACTTTGGACGGCCCGCCCGCCCACGGACGAGTATGTCTAGTCACGGATTTCCGCTGCCAATCCATCTTAATCGGGAGCAAATGAATGGGCTGCTTTGATCACGATTCAAAGTAGATTTACCAGGC
This sequence comes from Chirona hameri, assembly GCA_036785665.1. Taxonomy (NCBI): domain Eukaryota; kingdom Metazoa; phylum Arthropoda; class Thecostraca; order Balanomorpha; family Balanidae; genus Chirona; species Chirona hameri. Next base: position 10,946 of record JAXIVJ010017490.1, read on the forward strand.
TGAAATGTAGCCAATCTACCACCTGGGCACGGGGAGAACATTGGTCGAAATAAAAACACCCAACATCCATGCAACCTCCATCATTACAAAGCGATCTCTCGACGAGTGACGTCACCGGACCAAACGTCCACCAAACCGGCATGTATTGGACATACACATATGGCGCCTTGATGTCGATAGCACAGCCAGCTACGACCACGACTCGTTTCTATCCGACTCTCCTAACCCCGATAATCTTGGTTGTGCACAAGATCATGTCAATGCCTCTGCCAGTCTCCAGCAGAAGACCGGCCACCCTCGCACACGCGCGCCGGCTATCTCACGATAAGCCGAAACAACTACCGTTCAGTCCCGCGCACTGCACTTACAAAGCACATCACCGAGGACAGTGCACACGGACAGAGGAAGCATTGAAAGCTATGCGAAGCCCACCAATAACTGGATAGCATTTGCATTTCTATTTAGACGTACCCGGCACATCCACTTTCTCGTACATCTCGTACATCTCGCACATCTCGCACATCTCGCACATCTCGCACATCTCGCACATCTCGTACATCTCGTACATCTTGTACATCTCGTACATCTCGTACATCTCGTACATCTCGTACATCTCGTACATCTCGTACATCTCGTACATCTCGTACATCTCGTACATCTCGTACATCTCGTACATCTCGTACATCTCGTACATCTCGTACATCTCGCACATCTCGTACATCTCGTACTTCTCGTACTTCTCGTCTCGCACGATGTGACACACAGTACAGTGGCTATTACGTGGCCGTCGCGATGTTACGTGAGGTGATCGGGTGATCGGCCAGGGGTGGATAGAAGGATCAGGATGGTGCAGGCTCGGGATGGATGGATCGGGATGGTGCAGGATCAGGATGGTACATCGACAGAGTAGTGCTCTGACCGCATCACCTGCACCCTGATCAGTCTGCACGTTTACGGGAGCAAAACCGCCGGGGACACGGCAGAGGTTAATACACTGTCAAAACGCCACATGGCCACGGACATTAATAAATTAATACGTCCAAAATAGCACGTAATGTATTTCAGAAGCCCTCGGATGCTCAGAAGCATTAATAAATATAAGAACCTCCACTGCGAAGAAGACCTCAGAATTTTAACAAATAACTTTCGTAATCATGTAATCAATCAAATCCAAAATCGTAATCATGTATCTTACGCTATTTTTGGGTCATCTCTGTCACCCCTTAATTTAATCTTCGTCAAAGCGAGTGTCGGCCTTACGCGCAGTAATTCCACTAAACACGCCAGCTAAATACGCCACCGTCGTGGAACTATATCTGCACCACCGCGACGCAGTTCCCCCGGGGGACGACCAAGCGGCCAACACGCGCGCCGCCCCGCCTCCGGCGCCGGCGCCACGCGCGATACGGATGTGTATTCGCGAGCGGCGACCCGGGCGGCGTGCGGCGAGGAATTCCACGCCGTAAACTGGCTGATGATGGTGGAGTGCATGTTGAACGCTGGTTGTGACGTGTGATGGGGGGGGGGCTGCGTTCGGTGGTGACAACGGGAGGCGGCGGCGGCGGCGGCGGCGGCGGCGGCGGCGGCGGCGGCGGCGGCGGCGGCGGCGGCGGCGGCGGCGGCGGCGGCGGCGGCGGCGGCGGCGGCGGCGGCGGCGGCGGCGGCGGCGGCGGCGGCGGCGGCGGCGGCGGCGGCGGCGGCGGCGGCGGCGGCGGCGGCGGCGGCGGCGGCGGCGGCGGCGGCGGCGGCGGCGGCGGCGGCGGCGGCGGCGGCGGCGGCAGCAGCAGCAGCAGCAGCAGCAGCAGCAGCAGCAGCAGCAGCAGCAGCAGCAGCAGCAGCAGCAGCAGCAGCAGCAGCAGCAGCAGCAGCAGCAGCAGCAGCAGCAGCAGATGTCCATAAACAGAGAACAGCTCTGACTCGCTGGCCGGTTCGGTGCGGGTCGGACGGGTCGGTTCTCGGTAGGACCTGTATCGTGAACACCACCCCCTCTCCGGAGGAGGTCAGGGGCCTCTCTGGACCCGGGGCGCTGTCAGCGCGGCGCCAGTCTCTTTCGCAGGACATCAACACCGCGTTTCACGTCAGAAGACGAAAACACTGCGTCACAACGGCGCAGTTCCGCCCATAACCGAATCACATCAAGCGTCAGACTACGCGGTAGCCTGGCTTCGTCGAGCGCCCCGACACCACCCGACATGGAAGGGAAAACTATGAAAACAATTCTGCAACATCCAGCTTGTTAGCGATACCTGATACAGTTGGGACATCGAAGTGACACCTGATGCGGCAGAGATGGAGCATAACGACACACGTCAATACAGGCAAACCAGATCGATGACAAGTTCGCGGAGCGACGCGAAAGGAGATGCCGGTTAGCCGTTTCCGCGAGCGGCGACGTGCTTAGAAATGGCTACCATATCGCTTATGTAAGCACGCCCGAGCCGCTTATGTAAGCACACCCGAGCGCGTCGGTCGACTTTGGGCACAGGACCACCTGGAAACGACGCCGACCGCTTCAAAACAATATCGAATCATCCGAAGGGAAAACAAAAGTCGCCACAATGACCACCACACTTCCACAAACCAACCCACCCACCTTCAACCATTACAGCCCGTGACATTTGCAAATGGCGTGGGCACCGGGGACAAAGGGGCAGACTTTCCGTCGAGCAGCTCCCACAAAGCACCTCTCTCCCCGACCGGTGATCGGCGCCAAACTTCGCGATCAAAGTTACCAGTCGTCCCGCCATTTTCCTCTCTGCGAACGCAAAGCCTGCGGGACTTTCTGGAAACGTGCCGGCCGGAAGCCTGACTGGCCTCGGACGGGGTAACGGTGTCTGGACGTCTGAGAAGACATCGCCGCCGCCGCCGCCGCCGCTGAGGTGGGGCCCGGTGACAACGGTCTTCCAAACATCACCCCGCGGTGGCGCGCGAGCGCGGAAATGGCGCGCGGGCGCGGAAATGGCGCGGCTGTGTGTCACGGAGTGGTGCCGCCGAACTCGAGTGAAGAGTTCTGGGGAGTCGTCTAGTGGTGAGTTTTTGGCAGAGGAGAGAGGCAGAGGCGGCAAACAGAGGAGAAAGGTGAGCTCCTTGATCACAACGGCAATGCTGTGCGTGGGCGTTCATCGCCAGATCCAAAACGGCCTAAATATACAGTAAGTCGGTTTGAGACAAAATCATTTGCATATTTGACAAAATTCGTCATATTTCGCTACTATGTTCAATATGAACGGCTTCAAAAACAATCTTTGCTTCGCAAGAATTGCTACGATTTTCTTCAAAACCAAGAAATCTACCGATGTTCGGCCGCTTTTAATGTTTTTTGTGTGTGTGTGTGTGGGGGGGGGGGGGGGCATGGCCCCAATGCCCCCCCCCCCCCCGGTCCGCCAAGTCGCGTGAAGGGTTACCTGGCTGGGTGACGTCACCACCACTGCAGGTGCTACCTACCACATTACCCCAGCAGCTGGCACACGCTCCAAGACGCTCCAAGGTCCGGGCCAGATTCGGCTGCAGCCCTGTCATCGCCAGCTATCGGGGCCCCGTCCGTGTCAGTGGTGTCAGTGGTGCCAGTGGTGTCAGTGGTGCCAGTGGTGTCAGTGGTGCCAGTGGTATCAGTGGTGCCAGTGGTGTCAGTGGTGCCAGTGGTGTCAGTGGTGTCAGTGGTGTCAGTGGTGTCAGTGGTGTCAGTGGTGTCAGTGGTTTCAGTGGTGCCAGTGGTGCCAGTGGTGTCAGTGGTGCCAGTGGTGCCAGTGGTGCCAGTGGTGCCAGTGGTGTCAGTGACAGGAAACATGGCGGCAGCGGCAGATATGCAGCTGTCGAGCCGCCAGCCGACACGCCGGTTTCTAAACAGCACACGTGAATAACTTTCGGTGGAACTTCTCTGTTGGCAAACCACAGTCTAGCGTAGTGTAAGTTGAAAGGTGCGAATTCGATTACAAAACATTCAAGAAAACGTATTAGTAACTCTTCGTAACGTACAAGCGAGCTTTCAACTTTCCCACTTGCACCGAATGCCACAAACGCAAAGCCAAGTCCAGCCAAGAGCAACACTGTTTGACAAGCGGGGGCATTTTGAGCGGAACAGTTGCTATCGAGTGTGGAAACATCGGACTGAGTCGAGAGGTATATGTCATCATTCACCGCTTCGGTGCATTTGAGATAGGTAGCTGATCTAACCCCGTGTCCAGTGTTGCTGCCACCCGCGGCAGCGGCGCGGCGGCGGCGGCGCGGGGGGGGGGGGTGTCGAATGCCGAATGCCGAATGTCGAATGACGAATGTCGAATATCGAATATCGAGTGCCGAGTGTCGAAAACCGAATGATGTCTAGCCTCTTCTCTCCCTACTGACGGAATATCCAGAATTAAATTGAATATGCCGAATCAGACACCGCAGTGCAGCCGAGAGCCGACCGGACAGCCGGGCCAGTCTGGACCCGGTGCCACTTGTGTACGTCACCGGACCAGTCGGGGCCCGGTGCCACTTGTGTACGTCACCGGACCAGTCGGGGCCCGGTGCCACTTGTGTACGTCACCGGACCAGTCGGGGCCCGGTGACACTTGTGTACGTCACCGGACCAGTCGGGGCCCGGTGACACTTGTGTACGTCACCGGACCAGTCGGGGCCCGGTGACACTTGTGTACGTCACCGGACCAGTCGGGGCCCGGTGACACTTGTGTACGTCACCGGACCAGTCGGGGCCACTTGTGTACGGACAGCCGGACCAGTAGGGGCCCGGTGCCACTTGTGTACGTCACCGGACCAGTCGGGGCCCGGTGACACTTGTGTACGTCACCGGACCAGTCGGGGCCCGGTGACACTTGTGTACGTCACCGGACCAGTCGGGGCCACTTGTGTACGGACTGCCGGACCAGTCGGGGCCCGGTGCCACTTGGGTACGGACAGCCGGGCCGGCTGGCAGTCGTTTTCTCACTAACGATCTCACGCCCACCTCGCCGAATCGGCAGCCCGCCCCGCCAGAGATAAACGCTCCATGTTCCTGGAACTATCAGCGGGCCGAGCGCAGGACCGGCGGGGGGGGGGGGGGGGGGGTCCAGAGTGGGACACGGAGAGAGGGACTAACGAGGGACCAGAGTGGGATACGGAGAGAGGGACTAACGAGGGGCCAGAGTGGGATACGGAGAGAGGGACTAACGAGGGGCCAGAGTGGGATACGGAGAGAGGGACTAACGAGGGGTCCAGAGTGGAGAGGGACTAACGAGGGGTCGAGGTGGGATCCTGCGAGGGACTAACGAGGGGCCAGAGTGGGATACGGAGAGAGGGACTAACGAGGGGTCCAAAGTGGGATACGGAGAGAGGGACTAACGAGGGGTCCAGAGTGGAGAGGGACTAACGAGGGGTCGAGGTGGGATCCTGCGAGGGACTAACGAGGGGCTAGAGTGGGATACGGAGAGAGGGACTAACGAGGGGTCCAAAGTGGGATACGGAGAGGGACTAACGAGGGGTCCAAAGTGGGATACGGAGAGAGGGACTAACGAGGGGTCCAGAGTGGAGAGGGACTAACGAGGGGTCGAGGTGGGATCCTGCGAGGGACTAACGAGGGGCCAGAGTGGGATACGGAGAGAGGGACTAACGAGGGGTCCAAAGTGGGATACGGAGAGAGGGACTAACGAGGGGTAGAGGTGGGATACGGAGAGAGGGACTAACGAGGGGTCGAGGTGGGATACGGAGAGAGGGACTAACGAGGGGTCCAGAGTGGAGAGGGACTAACGAGGGGTCGAGGTGGGATCCTGCGAGGGACTAACGAGGGGCCAGAGTGGGATACGGAGAGAGGGACTAACGAGGGGTCCAAAGTGGGATACGGAGAGAGGGACTAACGAGGGGTCGAGGTGGGATACGGAGAGAGGGACTAACGAGGGGTCGAGGTGGGATACGGAGAGAGGGACTAACGAGGGGTCCAGAGTGGAGAGGGACTAACGAGGGGTCGAGGTGGGATCCTGCGAGGGACTAACGAGGGGTCCAGAGTGGGATACGGAGAGAGGGACTAACGAGGGGTCCAAAGTGGGATACGGAGAGAGGGACTAACGAGGGGTCCAGAGTGGAGAGGGACTAACGAGGGGTCGAGGTGGGATCCTGCGAGGGACTAACGAGGGGCCAGAGTGGGATACGGAGAGAGGGACTAACGAGGGGTCCAAAGTGGGATACGGAGAGAGGGACTAACGAGGGGTCCAGAGTGGGATACGGAGAGAGGGACTAACGAGGGGTCGAGGTGGGATCCTGCGAGGGACTAACGAGGGGCCAGAGTGGGATACGGAGAGAGGGACTAACGAGGGGCCAGAGTGGGATACGGAGAGAGGGACTAACGAGGGGTCCAAAGTGGGATACGGAGAGAGGGACTAACGAGGGGTCCAGAGTGGAGAGGGACTAACGAGGGGTCGAGGTGGGATCCTGCGAGGGACTAACGAGGGGCCAGAGTGGGATACGGAGAGAGGGACTAACGAGGGGTCCAAAGTGGGATACGGAGAGAGGGACTAACGAGGGGTCCAAAGTGGGATACGGAGAGAGGGACTAACGAGGGGTCCAGAGTGGAGAGGGACTAACGAGGGGTCGAGGTGGGATCCTGCGAGGGACTAACGAGGGGCCAGAGTGGGATACGGAGAGAGGGACTAACGAGGGGTCCAAAGTGGGATACGGAGAGAGGGACTAACGAGGGGTCGAGGTGGGATACGGAGAGAGGGACTAACGAGGGGTCGAGGTGGGATACGGAGAGAGGGACTAACGAGGGGTCCAGAGTGGAGAGGGACTAACGAGGGGTCGAGGTGGGATCCTGCGAGGGACTAAAGAGGGGCCAGAGTGGGATACGGAGAGAGGGACTAACGAGGGGCCCAAAGTGGGATACGGAGAGAGGGACTAACGAGGGGTCGAGGTGGGATACGGAGAGAGGGACTAACGAGGGGTCGAGGTGGGATACGGAGAGAGGGACTAACGAGGGGTCCAGAGTGGAGAGGGACTAACGAGGGGTCGAGGTGGGATCCTGCGAGGGACTAACGAGGGGTCCAGAGTGGGATACGGAGAGAGGGACTAACGAGGGGCCAGAGTGGGATACGGAGAGAGGGACTAACGAGGGGTCCAGAGTGGAGAGGGACTAACGAGGGGTCGAGGTGGGATCCTGCGAGGGACTAACGAGGGGCCAGAGTGGGATACGGAGAGAGGGACTAACGAGGGGTCCAAAGTGGGATACGGAGAGAGGGACTAACGAGGGGTCGAGGTGGGATACGGAGAGAGGGACTAACGAGGGGCCAGAGTGGGATACGGAGAGAGGGACTAACGAGGGGCCAGAGTGGGATACGGAGAGAGGGACTAACGAGTGGTCCAGAGTGGAGAGGGACTAACGAGGGGTCGAGGTGGGATCCTGCGAGGGACTAACGAGGGGTCCAGAGTGGAATACCGAGAGAGGGACTAACGAGGGGTCCAAAGTGGGATACGGAGAGAGGGACTAACGAGGGGTCGAGGTGGGATCCTGCGAGGGACTAACGAGGGGCCAGAGTGGGATACGGAGAGGGACTAACGAGGGGTCCAGAGTGGAGAGGGACTAACGAGGGGTCGAGGTGGGATCCTGCGAGGGACTAACGAGGGGCCAGAGTGGGATACGGAGAGAGGGACTAACGAGGGGTCCAGAGTGGAGAGGGACTAACGAGGGGTCGAGGTGGGATCCTGCGAGGGACTAACGAGGGGCCAGAGTGGGATACGGAGAGAGGGACTAACGAGGGGTCCAAAGTGGGATACGGAGAGAGGGACTAACGAGGGGTCCAGAGTGGAGAGGGACTAACGAGGGGTCGAGGTGGGATACGGAGAGAGGGACTAACGAGGGGCCAGAGTGGGATACGGAGAGAGGGACTAACGAGGGGCCAGAGTGGGATACGGAGAGAGGGACTAACGAGGGGTCCAGAGTGGAGAGGGACTAACGAGGGGTCGAGGTGGGATCCTGCGAGGGACTAACGAGGGGCCAGAGTGGGATACGGAGAGAGGGACTAACGAGGGGTCCAAAGTGGGATACGGAGAGAGGGACTAACGAGGGGTCCAGAGTGGAGAGGGACTAACGAGGGGTCGAGGTGGGATCCTGCGAGGGACTAACGAGGGGCCAGAGTGGGATACGGAGAGAGGGACTAACGAGGGGTCCAAAGTGGGATACGGAGAGAGGGACTAACGAGGGGTCCAAAGTGGGATACGGAGAGAGGGACTAACGAGGGGTCCAGAGTGGAGAGGGACTAACCAGGGGTCGAGGTGGGATCCTGCGAGGGACTAACGAGGGGCCAGAGTGGGATACGGAGAGAGGGACTAACGAGGGGTCCAAAGTGGGATACGGAGAGAGGGACTAACGAGGGGTCGAGGTGGGATACGGAGAGAGGGACTAACGAGGGGTCGAGGTGGGATACGGAGAGAGGGACTAACGAGGGGTCCAGAGTGGAGAGGGACTAACGAGGGGTCGAGGTGGGATCCTGCGAGGGACTAACGAGGGGCCAGAGTGGGATACGGAGAGAGGGACTAACGAGGGGTCCAAAGTGGGATACGGAGAGAGGGACTAACGAGGGGTCGAGGTGGGATACGGAGAGAGGGACTAACGAGGGGTCGAGGTGGGATACGGAGAGAGGGACTAACGAGGGGTCCAGAGTGGAGAGGGACTAACGAGGGGTCGAGGTGGGATCCTGCGAGGGACTAACGAGGGGTCCAGAGTGGGATACGGAGAGAGGGACTAACGAGGGGTCCAAAGTGGGATACGGAGAGAGGGACTAACGAGGGTCCAGAGTGGAGAGGGACTAACGAGGGGTCGAGGTGGGATCCTGCGAGGGACTAACGAGGTGCCAGAGTGGGATACGGAGAGAGGGACTAACGAGGGGTCCAAAGTGGGATACGGAGAGAGGGACTAACGAGGGGTCCAGAGTGGAGAGGGACTAACGAGGGGTCGAGGTGGGATCCTGCGAGGGACTAACGAGGGGTCCAGAGTGGGATACGGAGAGAGGGACTAACGAGGGGTCGAGATGGGATCCTGCGAGGGACTAACGAGGGGCCAGAGTGGGATACGGAGAGAGGGGACTAACGAGGGGCCAGAGTGGGATACGGAGAGAGGGACTAACGAGGGGTCCAAAGTGGGATACGGAGAGAGGGACTAACGAGGGGTCCAGAGTGGAGAGGGACTAACGAGGGGTCGAGGTGGGATCCTGCGAGGGACTAACGAGGGGCCAGAGTGGGATACGGAGAGAGGGACTAACGAGGGGTCCAAAGTGGGATACGGAGAGAGGGACTAACGAGGGGTCCAAAGTGGGATACGGAGAGAGGGACTAACGAGGGGTCCAAAGTGGGATACGGAGAGAGGGACTAACGAGGGGTCGAGGTGGGATACGGAGAGAGGGACTAACGAGGGGTCCAGAGTGGAGAGGGACTAACGAGGGGTCGAGGTGGGATCCTGCGAGGGACTAACGAGGGGCCAGAGTGGGATACGGAGATAGGGACTAACGAGGGGCCCAAAGTGGGATACGGAGAGAGGGACTAACGAGGGGTCGAGGTGGGATACGGAGAGAGGGACTAACGAGGGGTCGAGGTGGAATACGGAGAGAGGGACTAACGAGGGGTCCAGAGTGGAGAGGGACTAACGAGGGGTCGAGGTGGGATCCTGCGAGGGACTAACGAGGGGTCCAGAGTGGGATACGGAGAGAGGGACTAACGAGGGGTCCAGAGTGGAGAGGGACTAACGAGGGGTCGAGGTGGGATCCTGCGAGGGACTAACGAGGGGCCAGAGTGGGATACGGAGAGAGGTACTAACGAGGGGTCCAAAGTGGGATACGGAGAGAGGGACTAACGAGGGGTCGAGGTGGGATACGGAGAGAGGGACTAACGAGGGGCCAGAGTGGGATACGGAGAGAGGGACTAACGAGGGGCCAGAGTGGGATACGGAGAGAGGGACTAACGAGGGGTCCAGAGTGGAGAGGGACTAACGAGGGGTCGAGGTGGGATCCTGCGAGGGACTAACGAGGGGTCCAGAGTGGGATACGGAGAGAGGGACTAACGAGGGGTCCAAAGTGGGATACGGAGAGAGGGACTAACGAGGGGTCGAGGTGGGATCCTGCGAGGGACTAACGAGGGGCCAGAGTGGGATACGGAGAGAGGGACTAACGAGGGGTCCAGAGTGGAGAGGGACTAACGAGGGGTCGAGGTGGGATCCTGCGAGGGACTAACGAGGGGCCAGAGTGGGATACGGAGAGAGGGACTAACGAGGGGTCCAGAGTGGAGAGGGACTAACGAGGGGTCGAGGTGGGATCCTGCGAGGGACTAACGAGGGGCCAGAGTGGGATACGGAGAGAGGGACTAACGAGGGGTCCAAAGTGGGATACGGAGAGAGGGACTAACGAGGGGTCCAGAGTGGAGAGGGACTAACGAGGGGTCCAGAGTGGGATACGGAGAGAGGGACTAACGAGGGGTCCAGAGTGGAGAGGGACTAACGAGGGGTCCAGAGTGGAGAGGGACTAACGAGGGGGTCCAGAGTGGAGAGGGACTAACGAGGGGTCGAGGTGGGATCCTGCGAGGGAAACGACGCAAGACACAGAGAGGGGCACGGAGCGAGGGACCGACAAGGGATCACGGTGCGGGGCACGGAGCGAGGGACCGACAAGGGATCACGGCGAGGGGCACGGAGCGAGGGACCGACAAGGGATCACGGCGCGGGGCACGGAGCGAGGGACCGACAAGGGATCACGGCGAGGGGCACGGAGCGAGGGACCGACAAGGGATCACGGCGCGGGGCACGGAGCGAGGGACCGACAAGGGATCACGGCGAGGGGCACGGAGCGAGGGGACCGACAAGGGATCACGGCGAGGGGCACGGAGCGAGGGACTGACAAGGGATCACGGCGAGGGGCACGGAGCGAGGGACCGACAAGGGATCACGGCGAGGGGCACGGAGCGAGGGACCGACAAGGGATCACGGCGCGGGGCACGGAGCGAGGGACCGACAAGGGATCACGGCGAGGGGCACGGAGCGAGGGACCGACAAGGGATCACGGCGAGGGGCACGGAGCGAGGGACCGACAAGGGATCACGGCGAGGGGCACGGAGCGAGGGACTGACAAGGGATCACGGCGAGGGGCACGGAGCGAGGGACCGACAAGGGATCACGGCGAGGGGCACGGAGCGAGGGACCGACAAGGGATCACGGCGAGGGGCACGGAGCGAGGGACCGACAAGGGATCACGGCGCGGGGCACAGAGCGGGGCCCATGAGGGACTACGGTGCGGGACGCGGCGCGAGGGACCGGCAAGGGACCACGGCGAGGGGCACGGAGCGAGGGACCGGCAAGGTACCACGGCGAGGGGAACGGCACGAGGGACCGACAAGGGACCCAAAGCGGGCCAGGGAGGGATTCATTTATTGAGTTAATTAACGTCTCACTAACGGGTCTCGCGCCCAATGACAGATGAAGCCAAATATAACACAACAAGGGATGAGGCCCGTTTTCGCCACGCGCGTGGTGCCAGGAGATACACATTTTGGCATCATGTCGTTATTTCATTTTACATTTTACAATCAAGAAATTAATGAGTTTTGAATGAGTGAATTTTACTTTGAAATTGGGCGACTTCGCCTGACATTGGAGGCAATTCTGTTGGTGCTTCCATTAAATAAATACGAATAAATAACAATAAATTCACAAATATCCCCAATTCATGCTTTTGAAGCAACAGCCCAAGAACATCACAAATCGAAAACCGAATCCTCGTTTTGTCATCGTCTTTTGTCATCTTCGATCGAAAATTGACCACCGAAGATGACGATAGATACTAAAACCATAGAGACACAACTTTGCTTCAAATTGCACACAAATCACGATTTAAGAGGGCAAGAATTGGGCCGCAGAGGCGCAACGGTAAGCGTTCGTAGTCCCCCAATTTAGTCAGTTGATCGGAATTTGCTTATGTGAATGCTCGCAGGATGACATCAAACTCATACGGTAAACATAACAAATTCTGGCCCAGGAATCTTTCCGATAAAAACGGTGCAGCTTCAACGTCTAACACATATTTATTCCTTACGATAAGCGCCGAGCTCTGCCCTCCATAGTCCATTCAACCAAAACCCCAGGAGCAACACCCATTCAAGGCACGTGTTCTAGCACGAGTCCAAACGCACCAGAAGGCAGCGGCGCGCAGAACTCTGAGACGATGATAATCAGCTGCGTTTAAGGGTACTGCTACTGCGTGGTTACACGGCGCCTTATATGGTTATATGACGTCATTGCCGAGGTCTGACTGCTCCAACTAATTCATTAACTAGGCCCCGTTCGATCTGTCGTCAGCATGTTTGTCAGCTGGAATTCGTGATGTCACGCCAGCTCAATTAATTTCATTTTAAGTTCATTTCATAATCAAATATTCAAAAATCTTAGCCATTTTCATCATCTATCATTCAAACAGTTGAGCGATTTAGTAGCGCCTTCTCTCTGAGCTGACAGACTGACAAAACAAATTCTGGCAGCACCGCCAGTCGGCGCGTGACCTGACGAGCCACGCAACTTTGTGGTCCCGTGACGTGACGTAGCAAACTACTGGACCGTGATTGGTGCTGACAAACGTGCTGACCACAGATCGAACGCGGCCCTAAGCAGCCACACAGTCCTCTGTCCTCTGTCTTCTGAGTCCTCTGTTGGTGGGCTGCGGGAACGCACCTTCTCCCCTCCGACCCTCAGGAAATACCACGCCGTCCTGTGAGATCCTGTTGGGTCTGCGGGTACAGGTACGGGGAACTGAGGTCTTGTGAGGTCCTGCGGGTACAGGTACTGGGAACTGAGGTCCTGTGGGGTTCTGCGGGTACAGGTACGGGGTTCTGCGGGACCCGCGGGGAACACGTGCAGCGCAGGGGTGTGTTGAGAATCCGCCCGGCACATCCAGCGTGGCAGCCCGCATGGGGCGGACGGGCTGAGAGCGACCCAGGCGAGAACGGCCGGCTAAAAGGACAAGACAGCGCTATGATGATGCTTGGGGCTTAAGAGCGAACCCGACTAGATAGCAGTCGACAGACAGTGCCCGATGGACAGGCAGTGGCCGCGGTTACCGGCGGCACTGATCGGGCGGATTCACCCGATGGGCCAAATCGCTAGAAGAATGAGAACGATGCACAGAGAGGGGGGGGCAGGAGGAGAGAGAGGAAGATGACACCGAGACCTCGAAACCACCAGCTGACCGTAACCTAGTCGGTCGGACGACTTTGCCATTCATCCCCGCAAGTTTCGCCGAACCACCTCAAGCCAGCCGAACAAACCCTCGCTAAAGCCATTAAGAATCCCCCACCACCTACACCCCACCTTTTGCACATCGTTGCACCCCTCAACATGACTTTCCCCATCCCCCATCGCTCCCCACCCCAGCACCATGGCTTCACACACTCCCCGGCTGAGACCGGCCACTCGGCCGCCAGCCGCCACAGCCGGGCCGGCCATGCAATCAAATATGCACAGTGCACAGCCCCGCGAGCGACCACGGCGCAGCGGCGCGGCGGCGGTCGGTCGGTCGGTCGGTCGGTCGGTCGGTCGGTCCGCCGTTCCCCGTACTCGGCCATGAGCCTGCTACCCAGAGGCTCGCCACCGCCGCCGCCGCTGCCGCACCGGCCGGTCGAGCGGCTCTCCTTCTGAGAACGAAGCGGCGGCCACCTGCCGGCGACGCCCGTGCCATCTATCGACTGAAGCGGGAACTAATCTCGGGCGGCGGCTGGCGTGGTTGCTAACGCCGGGCGCTTGAGGTGTGGATGTGATGAATGGCATGTCCACAGCTGGTTTGATACATTAAACCTATGCTCAACTCTCGAGAGGCAGAATTTCAAGGACTAGAAAGATTGTCTCATCATAAAGTTTCGATAAACAGCGCTTGCTGCATAGGCAAAGACACCTACTATTCTGGTAACTCATCGCGCAATAACCATTTGGCATTTACCGTCGGTTTATTGGCGAAAGCTGGACGTGTCGAACAGATCACACACCACAGTCTCGCAAGCTGCTGACGTCACGTGAGCCGATTCCAGCCGCCGCCTCTAACCGCAGGTCAGTGCGTCCCCCGAGGCGAACAGCGAGCCCGGAGCGACGCGTAGGCGAGTTGCCAGGGTGAGCGAATAACAGGCTCGATGACTTGCATTAAGTGGACGGAACTAAGCATGAGAACGCGCTGAAAAGGAACCGGCTGGATCTTTTAACAGATTTATTCCTTTCACGCAATGCCATATGAATGCTAGAAGAAGCAGAAAACCTTAGAGATTGAGCAAACACTACCATTCCGAGTACCGACCCGCTCGGTTATAACGTTTGACTTTAAATAAATAAACACCTACCCATTCCTAGGGCTCTTTGACACCATAAATTCACACTATGCTGGCTTAGAAGCCAGTTTTTGTCATTTATCCAGTACCATGCATCACCCCCCCCCCCCCATACACACCTCCAGCGCCACACCCTTCAACGCATGCAGTGCAACCTATGACTCACCGGGTCGGGACATTATATATATATGTATATATATATATATATATATATATATATATATATATATATATATATATATATATATATAATATATATATATATATATATATATATATATATATATATATATATATATATATATATATATATATATATATATATATATATATATATATATATATATATATATATATATATATATATATATATATATATATATATATATATATATATATATATATATATATATATATATATATATATATATATATATATATATATATATATATATATATATATATATATATATATATATATATATATATATATATATATATATATATATATATATATATATATATATATATATATATATATATATATATATATATATATATATATATATATATATATATATATATATATATATATATATATATATATATATATATATATATATATATATATATATATATATATATATATATATATATATATATATATATATATATATATATATATATATATATATATATAT
>JAXIVJ010017491.1:0-25954 GCA_036785665.1 Chirona hameri
ACCATCCCAGCTTCTCCAGAAGACGGCCATGCTCAATGCTGTCGAACGCCTTTGATGTGTCGGCGGTGACCAGTGACGTCACCATACCTCTATACATGTTGTCAGTCGCGTATAGGACAGCGTCAAGCATAGCCGCCTCCGTAGATAGGCCGGGGCGAAAACCATACTGCTGAGGACATGAGACATTATGCGATGATATCAAAATTCCGAGATAAAAGAATTGTAAGTACGTATGCCCTCATGACATCCTGTAAGTTTCAAACTGATCGGTGAAAAACTCTGGCTTTGGCACAACTGCAAACATTTTTGGAGGTGGGGTCACTTGATGTCTGGGGTCTGGTGACCTGACCTGAGATGTCCCTATGTTTTTTCTTCGAAGTGTGCGCAATTGATGTCCCGACAGGTGTGCGAAAACCCGGCGGCGCTGCGCGCCGCCGTTTTTTCGCTATCCTTGAAAAACCTGAGGGGGGGGGGGAGGGGCGGAAATAAACCCCCCCTGCAGTGCGCGGGTTAACCCTCGCCCGGATAAGGGGTGGATGCCACCCCTCGGTTTTTCTGGAATAACTCGCGTAGTTTCCAACCGATTTCGATGCAACTTTCAGTACCCTACTTTTGACAAATTTCTCACATACTCTGAACATTTTGAATTTCCCGTGACCTATGACCTGTTTATCAAGGTCATGTCAGGCGCAACTGGCGTACCGCAGATCGATGCTTGTAACTTGTGCAGTTTCCGAGTATTTGTTGTTCAGGAGCATATGCAAAGGTGTTTCCAGGTGACAGTTGTGGGTTATACTGAGATTTTGATCTCGATTGACCTTTTCAGAGGTCAACTGAGGTCATTGACCTCCGATGACCTCAGATGACTTGTTTGGGCTTCTGGTGTTTTTTTAGGACAATTTGTGACGCTGATTTAAAATTTGGGATCCATTTTAGATAATTATATGTTCCTCTGGGGTCATGCGCATCCACAGGTCAACTGAGGTCACTGACCTCAGATGACCTGACATAACCTGTTTGGAACTTTGCAGTTTTTAGGACATTTTGTGATGCTGATTACGAATTTGGCCCCTATTAAGCATTATGATATGCTCATTCATGATTCTAGCTCGATAAAATTCAATTTATACGCATTTTCAATTTTTATGACTTTTGGGTCATTGACATGACCTCAGAGGTCGCCTAATGACCCAATACCTTAAAATCGGATATCGGCAGCTTCCTCTCGTCACAAGCAACACGCTCGTCTTTGAATCGAAGCTCTAGCTCAATTAGGGGCGAAACGATAAGGGGGGTCGTACCCCCCCCCCCCCTACCCGAACACATAGTGATTTTGCCCTACCCGGTCGAGGGATAAAGGTGTGCAAAAGCGAATATCGCCCAATTATTATCTATAAATCTTTGTTTGGTTTATTCAAAATCGGCATATACCCCTCAGGCACAAACGTAACAGAACCAAGGGCAATCCAGTTTGGCTTACCCCAGAAGTAAGGAGTGCTATACAAGCTAAAAGAAGTGCATTTGGCATTTTGAAGGGATCTTCACTAGATATAAATCAGAAGGCCTACCAGAATGCAAGAAATTCAGTTAAGAGAAAGGTCAGAGCAGCTAAAAGGGCAAAGGAACTTGATTTAGCTAGACATTGTAATGCAGATAGTAAGAAGTTCTTCAGTTTTTATAAGTTAAGTACAGTTTCCAAAAATATAGGTCCATTTAAGGTAGATGATGTGTTAGTTAGCAAGGACAGTGAAATGGTTGAAGTGCTTAATGATCAGTTTCAATCTGTCTTTACTATCGAGGACCAGAGTAGTATTGCAGCACTTCAGCCTGAGCTAGAGACAGAGGAGACTATAGGAGAGCTAGGTGGCATAAGTAGTGAACTTGTTCTAGAATATCTAAAGAAAGTAAGGCCTAACAAGGCAGAAGGACCTGATGAAATCCATGCTAGACTTTTAAGAGAATCTGAAAGGGAGTTGTCGGTTCCATTAGCCATAATATTTTCTAAATCACTTGCAGATAGTAAAATTCCACTTGATTGGAAAAGAGCAAATGTTGTTCCTATTCATAAAAAGGGAGATACAAGTAAAGAGGAAAACTATAGACCAGTTAGTCTGACCTCATTAGTCTGCAAGGTGCTTGAATCAATCATCAAAGATAAGATTGTTGAATTCTTGGAGCAAAATGAACTCATCAAGGATACACAGCATGGCTTTAGGAAGGGCCGTTCTTGTTTAACTAATCTTCTGGAGTTTTTGGATGTTGCAACAGATAGCTTTGATCAGGGTAAACAGCTAGATGTAGCTTTTCTTGATTTCAGTAAAGCATTTGACAAAGTCCCCCATACAAGACTGGGGTTGCAACTTAAAATTCATGGGATCAGGGGCAAGATTCTGGATTGGATAGAAACGTGGCTTTCAGGACGCCAGCAAAGGGTTATATTGAATGGGTGCCAATCACAATGGAAGGAGGTTCTCAGTGGGGTTCCACAGGGCTCAGTCCTGGGCCCATTGCTTTTTATAATATTTGTGAATGCAATTGAGAACAGTATAGACAGCAAAGTCTTGAAATTTGCAGACGATCTAAAAGTTGTCAGGATTATTAGAGGAAAACATGATCAGGATGTTTTTCAATCAGATCTGGACAAGCTAGCTGAGTGGTCTGAAGCATGGCAGATGAAATTCAATTTGAGTAAATGTAAGATTATGCACGCTGGACGGGTTAGCAGTAAACATAGGTATGAAATGGGTGGGCAGAAAATGGAGCAGATTGAAAAGGAAAGAGATTTAGGTATCGTGGTAAACAATAGACTATCAGCGTCAGACCAGGTTGTAGAAGCTAGGAAAAAGGCACTTAGAATGCTAGGGGCCATTAACAGAAATGTTTCCTACAAGAGTGAAAAGGTAATAACAAAACTGTATTGTGCATACGTTAGACCACATTTGGAGTATTGTGTACAAGCCTGGTCTCCAACATATGAGAAAGATTGCTGGTTGTTAGAAAGAGTTCAAAAAAGGGCAACAAAAATGGTTAATTGTCTTGGTAGTTTACCTTATGAAGATAGATTAAAGAAATTGGGTATGTTTTCACTTAGATATAGAAGGCTAAGAGGAGATCTAATTGAAGTCTTCAAATTTGTAAATAGTCAGCATTCTGGATATTTAAAGGGTATGTTTGAGTTCAATAGGGAAAATCGAGGTAGAGGTCATCAGCATAAACTCATTATGAAACAAAGTAGGACTAGGCTACGACAGTCATTTTTCAGTAGAAGGGTTGTAGGACATTGGAATATGCTACCAGGGGATGTCGCTGATGCAGTGACACTTGCTTCCTTCAAAATTAGATTAGATAAATACTTTACAGAGAAGGGATTAGTTCATAAATACTCGTGGGATTAGCCTTCTTTTATGCAGGTAGAGTAAGGTGATTTGAAGGGGCGAGACTGGTGGAGGGGGGGGGGGGGTGGGTGGGGTGGGGTGCAACCTCGGATGGGCCCAAGAGGCTCTTTGTTGCACTTTTCTTTTATGTCTTTATGTCTAACCCGCGCCGTGCCGGTGTAGAGCTTGTCTCCAGTTATCCAACGCCGCTTTCCGCTAATCGCTACGCCGTGTGGTTTTCGAGATCTTGGGGGGGGGGGGCTACCCCCCCCCCCCCCGGGCAGTCTGTGGTTGGCGTAGTGCACGGGTTGTCTAAATTATTGTTTTAGTTAAAATATTACGCGTCTGCCCTGCCCTGCCCTGCCCTGCCCTGCCCTGCCCTGCCCTGTCCTGTCCTGTCCTGCCCTGTCCTGCCCTGTCCTGCCCTGTACTGCCCTGTCCTGTCCTGCCCTGCCCTGTCCTGCCCTGCCCTGCCCTGCCCTGTCCTGTCCTGCCCTGCCCTGCCCTGCCCTGCCCTGCCCTGCCCTGCCCTGCCCTGCCCTGTCCTGCCCTGCCCTGCCCTGCCTTGTCCTGCCCTGTCCTGCCCTGTCCTTTCCTTCCTGTCCTTCCCTGTCATTCCCTGTCCTACCCTGTCCTACCCTGTCCTACCATGTCCTACCCTGTCCTACCCTGTCCTGCCCTGTCCTGCCTCTGTCCCACCTTTGTCCCGTCCTGTCCCTCCATGTCCCGCCCCACCCTCTCCTGCCCCGCCCTGCTTGGCCTTGCACTGCCCGTTGCCGCCGCCCTGTCCTTCCCCGCCCAGTGTCACAGCTGTTGCATTGGCGTGCTCTCGGTTAGATAAGTGAAGTTAGATTACCCGATACAGAGCGAAAGTTTCGGTCAAATTGGCGAATATTATGGTCATGACTAGATAGTAAAGTTTGAATAGCAATATAGGCTAACGTCACTAAAATTTGCATTGATCGACGAAGGCAACTGCTCCATATGTTCGCAGCGACCGGAATCCACACATTTGGCAAAACAGAACCAGTACAATTTTGACGGTGGCCTAAATTTTAGGGGTGGCAATGCCACCCTAGTGTCACGGCAGGGGTGGCAGTCTGCCACCCCTGTCCTATGGTGAAAGCCCTATGGTGGCGCCGTCATTGGCCATAACCTGGTGGTCTCCACAGTCCACAATCGCCGGGCCTGACAGCCCTATTTTTGTTGTCTGTGGGGACACTGATTAACAGGACCGTACTCTATGAACATAAGCCGAATGACTTGAAAGAGCTGGAGGATGCGATCCGCGCAGCCACCAACAGCATCTCTCGGGAGACATGCGCCAGGGTCGTCGAGGAGACCAAGCGCCCGATCATCTTGTGCGCCGCCCGAGATGGGAGACACGTAGACAATGCGTGGGTGTGGTGGTATGTCGGATCATATTAGTCGATGCACACGGCAGAATACAACTGTTTCAATGAAGCTTCCGAATGATACCCTTTTGATTAGTATCAGCCAGACATGTTTTGTTTGAGATAGATTCAAAACAAATGCGGTAATAACTTTTGGGACACCCTGTATAGTGTATACTTCTTTCAGATTTCGTGAGCGTTGTTCGGCACACGCTACTAGCGCTTTTCGCTAGATGACGTCACACTATGTTATACGTCACTAATTCAAGGGTGGAACAATAGTGGATGTACCGAACAAGCTGCAGAACAGATTTGTTATCAAATCCATTAGTCACCCTATTTGGCGCTGGAATGACAAATATTTGTTGTTTGGGTTTATTGTGACAACTGACAAACTGCCGACTCAAGACTAGATCTTACCCTAATCCAACAACAACAACATTATTCATTTGTCACCAGACAGTGGCTTGAGAATGGCTGAGGCAGGTGCAAGGTAAGTGATAAGTCAATGTCAATGATCTGGTGGTGAATCAATTATTTTTCGATTCAAAGAATTTTGATTGAACGATTCCAAACAATTCAATCAGTGTCAAATCAATAACTAGTCTGCTAGTATATGCCTATTATTTAAAAAGTTAACACGGAAACAGACGCAAATAAGCTCTTCCTGATTCCGGAGTCATCACGGTAAACATCTGTTTGTTTACATTTCAGTTATTTTGTCTCATGCGCCGAAATTGAAACACATCCGCTAGCGCTTTCGCTGCTTCTGCAATTTTCCACTAGCAGAAGAAGACTCTACGCAGACTTCCTATGACGTCACGGTGCCTAGTGTGACGTTTTCTCTTTCTGGCTTTTTATTGGCTAACGCCTGGTTGCCATGGAGAACGAAAGCGCTACTAGCGCTACTAGCGGCCGCTAGCGTGTGTCCGAACAACGCTCTGATCGCTGTTTTCCCTCCACTATTGGAAGCGCGACATATCTGGCGCTTTTGTTTCAATCTGTTCAACGTTGAATACCTCTCGTTGCATTACCTCCCAACAAATCGTATACACTAAATACGTCGTCGTAGGTGGCGAAGTTAAACCGCCGAATGCATCACGGTTTTCTTAAATGTGTATTGATTGATTACGGAAAAATGGTTCTGATAAATGTGTCATGTGTGCATTGTAATGTATTGAATACCTGTGTGTTGAAAATTAATGGGGAAAACATCCAATTTATTTTCAAAAAATTAGTCGAGAACACGAAATAGGTCGCCGTCCGGGGCCAAACTGAACTGATGATTTCAATGTACTTTTGTCAAATACCTGTCGCTTGTTCATAGAAGTTTGGTACATAAGAGAACAGAGAGAGCAAAAGATAGAGTGCAGGAAATATATTACATACCTCCATGATCAATAACAATGGGTAGGCAGGCTAATTTTAGCTCGGACATTGAATTCGTACTTGTCGGGTACCGACCGTTATAAGCGTGGAACGCTTATCAACTTTAATTTGAATTAAGCGCCTTTTCAAGTGGAGCGCCTCTGAATCGAAATAACTTCAGATAAGGATATTTATATGCTGAATGTGAATGGATTTAGGTTCATATAAGTCTACGGCTCCTTCACATTTCAACTGCTAACTCTATTTTAATTGGAAAAGGTCATTATTGCCTTTTTAAACTTTAACCCGCGCCCCGCTGGGGTATTCAGCCGAACACAATGGGTAGATAGGGGGGGAGATTCTGCCCTTCGTTATCTTCCGAACCAATAACCGCAGCAAGACGCGCAAGGCGGGAATGGAAAGCTCTCAATAAGACGCATTTAAAGCATGCGCGAAATTTTCAAATAAGGTCACGGTTAGGTCAAAGGTCAAAATTGAAGTATTTGAGTTTATGGGCCATACTTTTCATCCTAATTCTTAGATTGCGACTTTTATCGCACAACGTGCGCCAAAGGTATAATGCATCTCCTGCATAAGCGAAAGTGAAATTGTAAGCAAAATTCCAGGTCAAGGTCAGGTCACAAAATGTCACTATTGGCAAGAGGTCTGCGAAAGCCATCCAACACATGTTTTATGGGTTATTTTATACGTATAGTTCGATAGTAGCAGCAATTTTCACAACCTGGCAAGGTCAAGGTTATCAGGTCAAAGTCAGATCATAAAATGTCAAAATTTGAAATTGATTCATTTAAATAAATCAAACATGTTTCTAGACCAGTTTTGTCTCAGAAATACAGCGGTGGCATGCATTTGTCTGTATCTTGTCGTTAAAAGCAAACACAAAACGAAACTTAACAAAATTACGTCATGAGTTTCCTATACTTAGGAAGCCTAAGTTATAGAGTTTAGTGCTTGTGCGAGGAACATACTTGATATAATTAATAAACTAAAAAAACATGGCATTTTCCTCGAAAATGTGAAAATCCAATGTTATCCAAATGTTATTATTATGTTGTAATATTTAGGCCACAGGCCTTTATCAAACAAACTGTTTGATAAAGGCCTGTGGCCGAAATATTACAACATAATAATAACATTTTGATAGCATTGGATTTTCACATTTTCGAGGAAAAGATCATGTTTTTTAGTTTATTAATTATATGAAGCCTAAGTTAGCCTAACATAGGAAGCTAGTCAAAAATAAAGATATTGCTTTGCAATTTAGTTTGGGTATTGTCCATACTTGGTTCTCCAATACATAATCCGTTTTTTATATCTTCAAAAAAAGTTTTTGTAGACATTTTTCCCGAAAATATCAGTTTTATTTTATTGTGGGGGGTCAACAATCCAAAATGTCAACATCCGAGATTGATATTTTGAAGAAACATAATACAAATTTGATTTCGTTTGACGTTGTTATTTGCAATTTGCTTCAAAACTCGATTTTCTACTATTTGTAAAACATTTATAGTTTTCCCACCAAAAAAGACGGCATGACGTCATTAAAACGTCATTATCTCTCAAAGTACTACATCAATTTCATTGCAATTTCGTGAAAAGACGTCGAATTGATGCAGCATAAGGTACTGAAAGGTTCACGTCGATATCTATCATGGTTTTCAAGTTAATGAGAAAATCCGGGAGGGGTGCAGATTCTGCCCCCCCCCCCCTTCCCAGCGGAGCGCGGCTTAACAAGTCTAAAAAGTTGGTGACGTCGCTTACTGACCAGGTGCGATTGTCCGAGCATTGCGGCCAAGTAGACTTTGGCCCGTGATGACCAGGTGCGATTGTCCGAGCATTGCGGCCAAGTAGACTTTGGCCCGTGATGACCAGGTGCGATTGTCCGAGCATTGCGGCCAAGTAGACTTTGGCCCGTGATGACCAGGTGCGATTGTCCGAGCATTGCGGCCAAGTAGACTTCGGCCCGTGATGACCAGGTGCGATTGTCCGAGCATTGCGGCCAAGTAGACTTTGGCCCGTGATGACCAGGTGCGATTGTCCGAGCATTGCGGCCAAGTAGACTTTGGCCCGTGATGACCAGGTGCGATTGTCCGAGCATTGCGGCCAAGTAGACTTCGGCCCGTGATGACCAGGTGCGATTGTCCGAGCATTGCGGCCAAGTAGACTTTGGCCCGTGATGACCAGGTGCGATTGTCCGAGCATTGCGGCCAAGTAGACTTTGGCCCGTGACGGGTACATTTCAAAATAGGTAGCTCGTGTGTGGCGCCATTGGTTGGGGCTGCGAGGAAATGGCCGTGTTTCTTACCCAGGCCGTCTTATAGGTCACTCTGTTGTATGTCAAACGAAAGGCTCCCATTCTTGTCTTCCCCGATGGTAAATTTATCTTACGATTTAATTAATTTAACGCGTAAGTTACAATCATCCAAGTCAGTGTCTTCGGGTCACATTCCGCTACAAACCTCACACAAGTGACTTCTAAATGTCAAAATGAAAGAAGAAAAAACGAAAATTATAATTTGCCATGTCTCGGTATACGGAGATAGGACTCAGCGAAAACATAATTGGCAACTCGTGACGTTATTATCAAACCATTCATGTGTCAGTCTTCTCAAATGGGCTGACGTAGTCAAGGCCAGACATAAATAAGCGATCTATGCATAAGAGTCATACATGACTCGTCATACATGACTCGTCATACATGACTCGTCATTTGTTTTGTTTATTTGCTTTCATCGCCAACAGAGTCATACTCCACTGACAGGCGAAGTCAAAAAGATAAAAGACATGAAACACAACACATATATCACAGCCTAAAGTCGTTCTAAAAGTAGAAGATGAATGACATGATGAACGAAGTGATGATGACTATACGGTTAAAACGTGCCTGATCACGAGAGCTCTAAAAACGCCAAAACTGTCATGAAAGATGTCTACGTTCAAATGACTGGCCAAGAAAACATTCATGGCTTTAGGGATCCTGCAGAACATCCCTGATT
Organism: Chirona hameri; assembly: GCA_036785665.1. NCBI lineage: Eukaryota > Metazoa > Arthropoda > Thecostraca > Balanomorpha > Balanidae > Chirona > Chirona hameri. The sequence goes on from JAXIVJ010017491.1 coordinate 9,154, forward strand.
CGATAGTTCTGCTCGAGCTCGAGGCACGGCGAACAGGGTGAGGGTGCGGGTCGATCGAGGCGGCACGTGCAGAGGAAAAGAGTTGAGCAGAACCTGAGAATCCACTCTCCCCCGCATAATGTTCCTCGGGAAGAGCATGTCATGCTGCACTCTGCGTTGTGCTAAAGATGGAATTTTGAAATGGAGCAGAAGGCTACCATAAGAAAGATAATTCGTTTGTCCGGAGGAAGTGTGAGCTAGCAGCCAAATGAGGAACTTGTGCTGCACTCGATCGACCCGCACCTTGTGGGAGTTGGCCGCCCCCGCCCAGACCACGGTGCAATATTCTAAAATCGATCGCACATTCGCGAAGTACGCAGCCAGTACTGCGCTTCGGTTGAATTTTGACTTGCTGGTATCTACTTGGAAAGTAGATGGGCCAGAGAGTAGTTGTGTCTAGTAATTGGAAGTTTGTCGTGTGGACGGAACATGTCGCACGATAAAATGCGGCCACTCTTCCAACGGCTTACGTGAACCGTCGCCAGGGGCCGGCTGGTGAGATTTGGCACGGTAGATCGTTAATAAACATCGAAAAGAGAAGGGAAGCCAACAGTGATCCTTCTGGAACACCGGAGATAACCGGTTGCCAGTCGGAGGTTTTTCCGTTGACGATAACTCTCTGGCGTCTATCGGACAGATACGAGACGAACCATTTCAGTGCGAGCTCCTTCAAATGGTAGGAGTGTTTTAACTTGTGAATGAGAAGCGCATGGTTGACGCTCTGAATTCTGAAAAGCGGCCGAATAATCAGTGTAAATGACGTCCGTCTGGTAACTGTCCGATATGGCCTCCAACGCGTGCTTAAGATAAACACTTAAGTTCGTGCTGCACGAACGCCTAGGAATGAAACCATGCTGCTGCTGGCTCAAAACCGGTGATACATGATAAAACAGCTCGTCGAACACAACACGCTCCAATAGCTTCCCGAAGAGAGGAAGCAGGGAAATAGATATGTAGTTTGAAGGCTCTTTTTTGTCGCCTTTCTTGTATAATGGTATAATATTTGCCCGCTTCCATCTCTCAGGGAAGACACCAGACATGGCCGAAAGGTTACATATCTTAGTGAGCGGAATGACTAATTCATCCGCGCACTCGATGATAATGCGAGCACTGATGTCGTCTGTCCCGCATGCCTTATTGGGACTAACCATCGCCAGCGCAGCTCGCACAGCAGCCGCAGAGACATGCAGCTGACTCATTGTCTGGATTGGGAATGTCGGTGCATCAGGGTAGCATCAGACTCGTCATACATGACTCGTCATACAGGACTTGTCATACAGGACTGTGTATGAGTAAGCGTTTGCCAACTCGGGGCTATACCAGTTGACTGTCTGACGGCAGTGAAGCGCGGGGTCTCACCAGCCGGCCCCTGGCGACGGTTCACGTAAGCCGTTGGAAGAGTGGCCGCATTTTATCGTGCGACATGTTCCGTCCACACGACAAACTTCCAATTACTAGACACAACTACTCTCTGGCCCATATATGAGCCAGTGGGTTGTTGTGAAAAGTTGGTAGCCTGTAACTGGGTAAATGCAGCTATTTTGGGTGGTTGGAAGCTTTTGTACAAGCTGCTCGCGACCTGTTGAACTTCCAGTATAGTTTATATTAAGCTGTCAATAAAACGGTTGTACGTTTATTTGCATGGCCAAACCTCAGCTACAGCTGCATTTCTAAGCATTACCATTTAGCTCAGCTAAAACATGTTTGAACCACTCACTGAAACGCCACGCCAATGTTGAACTGTTATCACTGGCCGGAACTCGGAGGAAGTCGGACTCGAAAACGGCAGGGCTATCTCGAGTCCGGCGCCGGCGGACGGTTTGTTATCGGCGCGCGGCGGCCGGAGGCAGCTCAGTGCTGTGAGCGGCGTGCAGTGGCGAAGAGCAGACGGTCCCGCCGCCACCGGCAATGACGCCCGACATCGACACCAGCCCTCTGGAGAAGGCGCTGGAGCGCGCCTGGCCGGCGGCGCTGGCCATCGCCGCCTACGCCGTCTACAGCCTGTGGTACGGGCCGTGGGGCGCCTTCTCGCTGGTGTGCCTGTGCCTCCTCTGTGTGAGCGGCGCGCGGCTGCTGCAGTCAGCGGCGCTGCAGTGGTGGATGCGGCGCCGCGGTCAGCCGACGGTCGGCAGTGGCCCCGCCCGGGAGTACACCTTCTACACGGCTCTGGCGCTGCTGACGCTGCTGCTGGTGCAGGCGCTGGTGTCGCCGGACACGCCGTGGCTGCTGGCTAGCCGCTGGTACCTGCTGCTGGTCACCCCGCTGCTGGGAGCGGCGCTTCACTTCATCGGCACACCGCGAGCCGAGCTCTGAGGCGCTCTCCGACTCGCAGACCGACTACGCGCAGGGCGTCGCCTGGGGCTTCTTCCTCGGCTACCTGATCATCATCTTCGGCCACAGCCACGGAACGATGGGCGAGCAAGAAGTGCCCAGCTTCGCACAGCGCATGTCCGACTACCTGACCAAAAATGAAGTGGCCGAGGAGAATCGGCATCGGACGTGCCAGCGGCGGTTGGTGATACTGGTGCCGATGACACTGAAGGCGGTACTCAGCGACAAGAGTATCAGTGAAAACGACAAGTCCGTCACACAGGAGCAAGTGAGTCGCAGTCTAACTTGTTTGTTTGGAACATGAACCTGGCGTGCAGGGGCTCCGCCACGCCTTTGAAATGGGGGGGGGGGAGGCGGGATCGAGGAAAGCCGAGTGGTCACCGTCAGCGAAAAGTTGTTGAGCGGGAGGGGGTGGAGTGGATGATTTCTAGTTGTTCGTCAGGGAATATGCGGGGGGGATAATCCCCCACTGGCTCAAGAATCGGAGACACGTCACCCCCCTCCGTGGCGGAGCCCCTGCTGGCGTGCTGTTTTCTTGCTAATGCACCGTGCACACTGCACAGTGCACGAGGAGCTCCGTCAACCACCAGCAATCGAGGCACCTTTAGACGTCTTCGTTCAGCGTTCTTTCCACGCAAAAACGCCCACTAAATAGCCTGCAGTTTATAATTCTAGAAATTGACATATCAAATTGATACAGCAACTATCCTGGAAAATGATTTCAATGAACTCGTGTTGAAACAGTTGAAAGGCACAACAATGTGTGGTTTTTTTTTTTGGGGGGGGGGGGGGAAACAGTCGAAATCGATCCGACTATCGGAATCATTCAGCATGTAAAATGCGGCAATCTGAAATATAAAATCGTCGGATATAACGTGACTCAAGCGACTCATTGTTTCCCGACTTGATACGCCATGAAGTCTGTTTACACTTTACACTACATTGGTGAGCTTCCGTCAACAACTGAACATCAAATATCAAACATTAGGGTAGCATGGGGCAAGATCATGCTACCCTAATGTTTAATAACCCTAATGTGACATTAGATGCATTTTGCTGAAAGTCTCGTTTTCTATTTGACGGAGGCGGCGCGAGTGATAGCATTTTCACATAGTTTGGAGATTTGGCTTGTATTCTGCATCGCCTAATTCTACCTTCTTCAGTTAACAAATTTGTAGGCGACGATTTTCGAGGAGCCTGCAAAAGGGGCGTATTGCCCCACCCCCTGGGCAAGACGCCCCCTGTCGATGGGGCAAAACGCACCATCCCTTCTAACTTTGCTCCTATGGAGAGTAGGCGAAAACCAAAAATACCGTTTGATAGCTCGTCGGAATTAATGTCGAAACTATGTCTTTATCTTTTGGCTCAGGTCAATACTTAGGCCAACAGAGGTAGTCAAAGGTCACCATGGTAACTCCTGGAATCTGCCTCAGATTTCCCCAAATATCTCGAGAACTATGATAGCTGGGAACAAACGGAAAAAAAGCAATCAAAGGCTCTTTAAATATGCATTCGCTGGGTCTATGTCCATTATTAAGATCAGTTGAACAGTTAAGCCACAATAGATCATCAACAGTTAAGCGTCAACAGTCTTGCCCCAAGACGAAAGGGGCGTTTTACCCCATTGCGTGCTTTCGATGAAAAGCGAGCCAAGCCCAAAAACGTGCATGAACCCATAAATGAGCAATAGACCTTTTCCTACATCAGATTATGACCTTTCAGTTGGCTTGAATTATCTGGAAGAAAAGTGCTGAGAGAAAGAATGCTCCTGGTCCATTTCAGTACTGAAATAAGAGAAAACGCTCCAAAAACAGACTTTTACTTATATCTCTGGAAAGCGACGCAGAAATTATGTCGCCTTCTATGAGTTCACTGACCATATGCTGCTTGTTTTGTAGAGCAGAATATTTTTCCCGGGACCTTTTAAATTCCGAGATATCTTGGTGAGGCGTTTTACCCCGGTGGGGCGTGTTGCCCCATCTTACCCTACTATTCACCCTGTTGGGAGGCACGTAAGGTACATACATCTCACTGCATCCTACATTACGCATATATAAAACAAAACAAGATATATCACTTAGTGCTTTAGCAAGGAGCATTGAAAATAATTAAGTAAGTTTTTGTTCGACCTTCTCCTTGAAATGACGATCTAAATATTAACAAATGAAACAATTATTTACATGTGCATTCGGGTACAACCCTTCATCAGATGTATTGATTAAAACATGACACTCAATTACAGGATCAAAACATTTCGATAGCTCGTGAAGTTCGATTATCTTATCCTCCTATACAGTCAAACTATAACGCCACTCGTCGATCCAAACAAGTAACAAGACATATAGGCAATAAGCATATCGCCAACTACTATCGTTTCGTTCTAATCGTGGCTACCTGTTCAAATCAATCGCGATCACCATCAGTCAAAAAGGTCGGCCATCACAAAACTAATCAATGTCGCACAATATGACAAACACGCATACTCATAACACACATCTATCCTGACATAAGACGCCACAATTAAATTTATTCGTTCAAAACTGGCTTCTTGTCCCTGATCATGACAAATTCGGCGATTTTCCTATCTGGATGGTCTCTAGTTTTCATCAAAATTATAATTTCTAGAGGTGGATCAGAACTTTTTTTCCGCTTTGGTGATGCCGCTATGATTTTATTTAAAATGATCACCAACAGGAGTGAGGCAATCGAAAAACTCTAAAAGGTAGAAAATGGCAAGGGCTACAAACCAGCCATCTCGAAATTTCGAAAATTTTGTTTTTTCATCCCCAATTTTTTTGTGTGAAAAAATGCTCACAAAATCAAATTTTTCAAAGATATTGAAAAACCCGGAATATGTCAGATAACGACATATGGGCAACTACCATACCAAATTTCAAAATTATATCATCTTTTTTGACTGTCATGGCATATAAGTATGAGTAAATCATGACGTCATATATTGAAATTTCGTTTTTTGGCTTTTATTGACCAGATACAGACAAATAAATGCCAGCACTGTTTTTTAAAGATAAAACTGATATATAAACATGCTTTTTCATTTCGATTTATAAATTTCAAATTTTGACCTTCAGTGACCTGAACTTGACCTGAACTTGACACTAACTTCACGTAAAAGAAGTCAGGTTGTAAAATGACTACCACTAACGAATTATACGCGTAAAAGCATCCATACAAAATGTGCTGCATGACTTTCGTAGATATTTTGTGTGTAGTGACCTTTGTGACCTGACATTGACCTTGGTCTTTTCCAACAATCTCACTTTAGCTAATGTGGGATATGTATCATACCTTTGACAGCACTTTGGGTGATTATAGGCGCAATCGAAGGCCATGGATGGCAAGTATTGTCTATAAACTCAAATACCTCGATTTTGACGTTTGACTTGACCGTGACCTGACATGTGACCTTAATTTTACATTTTTAAGTTTGTGTTAGGTTTATATCATTGAGCGCTTTCGAATGCCGCCTTGCGCGTCCTGCTGAAAACATTGGTTATGAAGATACCAGGGGGGCTAACCCCCTCCCCCAGTGAGTTGTGTTACAGAATATACCCCAGTGACTGCCGGGTTAAGAACCTTGACATAGCCAGGCACGTAGCCAGGATCAGGATTTCGTCCAGGGGGGGGGGGGGCGGCACCTCGAAAGGGCCCCTTCCCGAGCGTTAAAGGGACCCTTCCCAAGCGTTGAAAGCCCCCCCCCCAAAAAAAAAAACGATGAAAAGGCACGTTACAAGGATGGAAAATGCAGTATGACAGGTATGGCATGGGCCATACCAACTCTTAGGAGCTGGAGTTAGCAAACTGCCATCAACTTTGGAACCAGCGACACCAATTTGGAATCAGCTATACCAACTTGAAATAATTTTTGTAAGCTCGAGACATGGAACTCTTTAACAAATTGGGCCGCGGAGCGGCGCGAAAATTTTGAGTCTTATGCTCTGGATATGCTTTATCCTCAATGCGTCGCATTGCGTATGGTGCGGACCTCTAAAATTGCTATATTTTGCGTTTAAAAGTGCGGTAAAAAAAAGTGTTAAAGTGAACTATTTTGCCCAATTATATAGGAAAGTAGCCACATAACACATAAATTCGCCGAGAAACTGGCCGATTTTTTTCCTAACCCGCATATAATTGAATTTGTAGTTAAATTGCTCCGCGGAGCGGCGCGAACATTTTGACTTTTATTCCCTGTACAACTGTATTCTTACTGTTGAAAGGCCCAAGGTCCCTTCAGATCGTCTAGGGGCCCCTCTGACCTTTGCAAAGCCCTTCCGACCTGTTCAGGGACTCATCTGGGATCCGCGAAGCGAAAAGACATGATCTGGAGTGGGTGATATATATAATACAAAGAGGGCTTACTCTACAGGAAAAATTAAAATCGGAGCTTTCGGGTATATTGTAGCACCCTGACGAAGGGTGTTACAATATACCCAAAAGCTCCGCTTTTAATATTTGTATTGTTGAGTAAGTCCTCTTTGTATTTAATCTTCATCTGGGATCTCTACGTGCTTTGACCCTTCCGGTCTCACCAGGGACTCTTCTGACCTTCCAAGAAGCCCCTCTTGTGTGTCAAGGGGCCCATCCGGCCTGTTCAGAGGTCCTTCCGACCTGGCCAGGGACTGCACTGGCTACTTTGTCGCCCTGCCGACATGCTCAGGGGCAGGGGCGGCGGATTGCAGGGCGCAGGGTACCCAAAATCCCCCCCCCCCCAGTTGAAAATCCTGGGGAGGGGAAGGGTCATTTTGCCCCCAGATTGAGCAGGCTAAAATCTGTGTGGGGTGGGGGGGGGGGTCAAAATTATCCTTATGCCCCCCAGGTTTTTCGACTGGGGGGGGGGGGCATTTTGGGTACCCTGCTCCCCGCAATCCGCCGCCCCTGCTCAGGGGCCCCTCCGACCTGCCCAGGAGCCCCTCCAGTCTGGCTAGGAAATCATCCGGCATGTACAAGGGGCCTTCCGACCGGCCCAGGGACCCTTTCGGTCTAGCCAGGGGCCGCTCTGACTTGCCCAGGAGCCCCTCCGATCTGCCCAGCGTCACTTCTGGTCGGCCTGTGCTGGCTGCTTTTTCGCCCTGTCGACATGCTCAAGGGGCCCTCTGACCTGCCCTGGGGCCCCTACGTGCTGTCCAGGGGCCAATTCGGCATGTTCAGGGGCCCTTCTTACCCGCCCAGGGGTCCTTTCGGTCTGATCAGGGGCCCCTCCAATCTGCACAGGGCTCTTTTAACTTGCCAGGGGCCCTCTGGTCTATCCAGAGGCCCCCTAGCCTTATAAGGGGCCCTTCCGACCTCGCAAGGGACTGCGCTGGCTGCTTTGTCGCCTTGCGACATGCTCCGAGGGCCCTCCGACCTGCCCTGAGGCCCCTCCGTGTTGACTAGGGGCCATTCGGCATGTTCAGGGGCCCTTCTGACCCACCTAGGGGCCCTTTTGGTCTGGTCAGGGGCCCCTCTGGCCTGCACAGGGGCTCTTTTAACTTCTCAGGGGCCCTCTGGTCTGTCCAGGGGCCCTGCAATCTGCTCAGGGGCCCTTATGACCTGACAAGGGACTGCGCTGGCCGCTTTGTCGCCCTACCGACATGCTCAGGGGCCTCTCGATCTGCCCAGGGACCCCTCTGTGCTGGCTAGGGGCCCATTCGACGTGTTCAGGGGGCCATTCGACGTTCTCAGGGGCCCTCTGACCCGCTCAGGGGCCCTTTTGGTCTGGTTAGGGGCCCCTCTGACATGCACAGGCTCTTTTGAACGTCCAAGAGGCCCTCTGGTCTTTCAGAGGGGCCCTGGTGGCCCTAAAGGGCCTCTGAAGTCCTAAACTCTCTAAAAACCACGCTTCGCGTGGTAAAGAGCCCATGATACCGCGCTTCGCGCGGTCTCGTCGTCCTTTTTCGGCGCGCGCAGCGCGCCGAAAAGGGCCCTCCTGGCCTCCAGGGGGGCGGCCGCCCCCACCGCCCCTCCCCCCTGGCTACGCGCCTTGACATAGCTGACGATGTTCGCAGCAGTGCTCTCGTTGCTCTTGAAAACTTGGCTACTGGCCATAGGGAAGTCGAGCGAACAAGAATTCAACGTAAGCTAGCTAAGGTATATGGGGGGGGGGGGGGGACTTAGTAGTACCCGAAAACAATGACTGTTTCATTAATCTGCCGAATTATGAATTGAAAGAAGATGAAAAAGAGCTCCCTAATCTTGGTCTTAAAGGGAAACAATGACCTTTGCCACAAAAATGGAGTTAGCACCTGAAATAAATAGACGAGACCAAAATATATTGTAAATTGATCACATTTTGCATATAAACATTCCTAACAAAACATATTTAAGGTTTAAGTTTATGAGCGTTCCACGCTTATAACGGTCGGTACTCACAAGTATTTGGTAACGAATTCACTGTCCGAGCTAAAATTAGCCTGCCTACGCATTGTTATTTATCATAAAGGTATGAAATGTGTTTCCTGCACTCTATCTTTTGCGAATATGTACCAAACTTATATGAACTTATATGTACCAAATTGTATCAATCAACAACAGAACAATCAACAAACATTTGAAAAAAGTGCATTGAAATCGCCAGTTTAATTTGGCCCCGAACGGCGACCTATTTAGTGTTCTCGACTTATTGTTTTGATATAAATAACTTTGATGTTTTCCCCATGAATTTTCAACATCCGGGTATTCAATACATTGTAATGCACTCATGAAACATTTATCTGAACAATTTTTCCGTAATAAATAAATAAACATTTGCGAAAACCGTGATACATTCGGCGGATTAACTTGGTCCCCCTACGACGACTTATTTAGTGAATGCGATTTGTTGAGAGGTAATTTAACAGCGTTTAACAGATTGATACAAAAGCGCCAGATATGTCGCGTTTCCAGTAGTGCAGGGAAAACAGCGATCATGAACTCCGAAGGAAGTATATGTACCTGCTTTTTAATTTGCCCAAACTTCCAACTTTGGATTAGGGAATAATTGTATTCATTCTTAAATTTAGATCACATCATTATTATACCATAACGGTAGCCTCAGAAATTGTTGCAAAAAATCAAAAGGTCATTATTCCCTTTAACCCTCGCCAGTGCAGGGGGTGGATCCCCCCCCCCCCCTCCCCCTCGGTTTTTCGGCAATAACTCGCGTAAATATCAACCAATTGCGATGAAACTTTCAGTACCCTACTTGTCAACAATTTGACACATATTCTGAAGAAGAAAAAAATAAGTTGTAGGTCACATGACCCGTGCGTGACCTTTGACCTGTTTCTCAAAGTCATGTCAGGCGCAACTGGCGTCCGTAGTATTGATCTTTGTAACTTGTGCAGTTTCATAGTGTTTGTTGTTCAGGAGCATATGCACAGGTGTTTCCAGGTGACAGTTGTGGTTTCCCTTGATATTGTGACCTCGATTGACCTTTTATTAGGTCAACCGAGGTCACTGACCTCCGATGACCTATTACTTTTTTGGCTTCTGGCAGTTTCTAGGACATTTTGTGACGCTTATTTCAAATATGGGATCCATTTTACATAATTATATGTTTTACTGGGGTCATGCGCCTCCACAGGTCAACCGAGGTCACTGACCTCAAATGACCTGACATGACCTGACATGACCTTTTTCGAATTTGGCAGTTTCTAGGACATGTTATGACGCTGATTTCAAATTTGGCACCCATTTAGCATAATTATATGCTCATTCGCGTTTCTAGCTCGATTAAATTCAATTTATACCCATTTACAATTTGGTTGAATTTTGGGTCATTGACATGACCTCGGAGGTCACAAATGACCTATGACCTTAAATTCGGGTATCAATGGCTTCCTTTCGTGCCAAGAAACACGCTCGTTTTTTAATCGAAGCTCTAGCCCAATTAGGGAGGAAACGCTAGGGGGGTTGTACCCCCCCCCCCCCCCCGCACGGTCACGCACTGATCGGACGCTGTACGGGCGAGGGTTAACTGTCACTATCTACCCAAGCCGTCACGCCAGCGAGAAAAAAAACGAGATCGAGCTTCTCTATCAAAAAATCTGTCAACTTGCAAACAGAGGCTAGGTGTCAGTCAACCCTGATATACGAGAGCAGTTGCAGTCAGAAAGTACCAAGCTCCTAGGCACCCGGCGTAGTAGTTTGATCTCTCCAAAGCCCCGAAGGCGAGTCAAAAACCTTCAGAACAACCCGAACATTGTGATCCACCGTGCACACACCCTTTAAACGCGTCGACTGTGCGATAGAAAACTCTGCGTTGCCGTATTCAGTTTTGATGACTGGTGGGTAAAGGTGGTTGTCGGCTGTCGGGTTTGCGTCCGCCGCACATCGCGCCTTCGCACTAATATTCGTGCTAGGGAGTGGAGTTCGGAGTTGGGCAGAAGGCGCATTAGGAGGCATTTCTTACGTGTAAGGAAGGACGTGTTAATTAAAGGGAAATAATGACCTTTTTATTTTGTTAGCAACAATTGCTTAGGCTACCGTTATGGTTTCAAAATTATTGTATTTAAATTTAAGAATTAACTAAAATTATTCCCAAATTCAAAGTTGTAAGTTTGAAAAAAATACAAAACAAGTACCTTGTGTGCTTCATGAAGGTCATTTACAAATTCGTCCTTCCCTACCATTGTTTACATCGAGTGCGGCATTTTTGGAGGCTCTGTGACGTTTCCGATCAAACTGAGCGCTGCTCGGACACACGCTAGTAGCGCTTTCGTTCTCCATGGCAACCAGGCGTCAGCCAATCAAAAGCCAGAAAGGGAATAGGTTCTGGCTTTTCATTGGCTCACGCCTGGTTGCCATGGAGAACGAAAGCGCTACTAGCGCTACTAGCGTGCGTTCGAGCAGCGCTCTGATCCGTGAAGCAATCCGTGAAGCATCCGTGATGCATGACTGACTATCAGTATAAGTCATGAATAACAACAACATGCAAACTATACCAACTCGAATAAAATAAGGGCGGAATGTATTGAACCCCAGGCAAGCTAGTATTCGCAAAGCACTCGGCACTGCGCCACAATAGCAAAAGGTGAGGGAAATGCATATTGGATACAATATTATTACGTCACAAGTTTCTGAAGTGTCAACTACTATGAAATACAGTGATCAAATACCTTTAATAATGATTAACAAGAAAATTCAAACTTAAAAACAATAATTTGAATAAGTCTTTAATTAGCTTTCAACTCAAAATCAGATATATTTTGCAATGCTACATAAGAATGGCACCAGTGACGTCATTAACAAAGCCTGCTACGGGACTTGGGTATACTAATCAGGAACAACTCGCCACAATGGTTAAGTGCGTCGAGAAGCATGACAATGACTTTGTAAACAAATCGCCGACGCTAAATAGGTCGCCGTCGATGTGCATCGATGAGCTTCCGATTTAATTGCCAGTTTTGTGTTATTGTTTGTTAGTTTTTTTGGGAAAAATATTATTTCTCATGATAATATAAAGCATAGTGTTATATACAGCTACAGACAAATTATACAATACTCCTAATGTTGAAAACAAATGAATAGATTTTCAAAAATTCAGGGTCGCAACCACTAACTGTGCCGCCGTTGATGTGCATCGATGAGCTTCCGATTTTATTGCCACTTTTTCCAATCGCTGTTAGTTTTAGAAGATTGCCGGGCATATAATCACAACAAGCAGAACGCACAATATATTTTCCACTCCATTGCGTACAAAAACAATACGGGAAAAGCCCGTAGTTTGATGAGGACCAAAAAGTACTTGCAAGTACCGGTCGTTAAAAGTGTGGAACGCTTATCAACTTTAACTTGAAATATCTTTCGGTAGGAAAGTTTTCATGCAAAATGTGATGAATTTACAATATATTTTGGTCTCGTCTGGCGATTTCAAGTGCTAACTCCATTTTTGTGGAAAAAGGTCATTATTTCCCTTTAAGTGCAAAATTAAATTGATGGATATTTGCCTCCCAATATCTCAAATTTTGCCATTTTACATGTTTTTTTTAACGTAAAAAATAAATAAAAAGGTGTCTGTTGCTGGAGCCGTGTACAGCCGTGTACAGTCGGTATACGACAAAGAGCCGAGTTATCCGCTGACCCCCGATCGCCGCCTGTCCCCAGAAGCTGGAGGGCATCAAGGACGGCGGAAGGAGCTACGGCGAGACGCAAGTCTACACCATCCAACACAACGGCCACCGCTACCGTGTGGCCATGGAGGAGGCCACGTCGGTCCGCACCGCAGCGCTCGCCGTCGATGAATCGGCCGCCGAGGACTTTGACGAGAAGGACTTTGAACAGTTCGCGCGTCGCTTCCTTCCGGCGCTGCAGAGCATCCTGCGCAGCAAGCCGGGCATCCGTGACCAGGTCGAGCTGGTGCCGATCGAGGACATCCGGAAGGTGGGCAGCACGGTAGTGCAGCGTCTCCTGGAGCTGCAGAAGCTGGAGGAGCTGGAGAAGGGCAGCGCCGACCAGCGCCAAGAGCTGGCCGAGCGGCTGACGGCTGCCGGCAGCATGGCGGCGTCGCCCAGTCTCGAACAGTAGAGTGGAGCTATGCTCGCGTACCTTGCCTCTGGTGCATGGTCCACTTTCAAACTTGACCTGCGTTAGGAAAACCAATCGGCCAGTAGTTTCGTCTCCGCCGGAACAGGAAATCAATCGTATGTCCGTTCACTGATACCGTTTGAGTGACCACTGTCCCCACTATCAACTTCTTTATCGACAGGCATTGTATCTTCTTTCCATAACTATCCGTGTAACCGCTTTGATGAATGAGAACAAGTCGGTGGGCGTTGAAAGAGTTGGAGATGAGCTAAGCACTCGGCGGATGAATAGAGAAGTCGGTGAATGAGTCGGCGCCCACTTAACAGGGTGGACATGGCAGAGTGTAGCATGGAACGGACAGAGATGTAATATTGACCTGTGAACGGCCGACAGCATGGGACCCTGCTTTTCGACGATAACTTTTGAATGTACCAACTGGCATGGGCGAATTTCTCGTAATGGACGTTACAGGCCCTGCGCTAATTTGTATTTTTAAGGTTAGTTAGTGTCAAACGAAAATTTAGGACACTTCTATTCACTCGTAATGTTAAAGATAATGCGAGGTCGGATAGAGCCTAATGCCTGGTCGCTCTGTAGTCCCGCCCTCGACTCTGCCCACCACCCGCAATTGACCGGTCACGGATCGGACAGCGCCAGTTCAAGGTCAGCTAGGGCAGAGCTAAGCTCTGACGTCAGAGCATAGCTCCACCCAAGACTATATAACAAGGTAGGCCATTCCGGCCAAAAACAGGGTCTCATAGCCTCTGATAAGTCGATGGTCGTGACGTCAATGGTACATGACTGTTGCTAGCCGGCATGATCAGCGTGCAAAATCCCATTGGGATCCCCCTTTAACTCGAAAACTGAAAAGGCTAGAAAGACGCAGACAAATTTGTTCGAAAGCTCTCTGCAAGTTCATTCGAAGTTATTTCGGTATTATTTGGCTCAGGTCAATATTGAGTTCACCAGAGGTCATCAAAGGTCACATTTTCCAAGTGAAGGACTTTGCTCTAGAAACCCCCAAATATCTCAGGAACTATGAGAGCTAGTAACAAACGAAAACAAACAATCGAAAACTCATGAAAATTCAAATCGCCGTAGATCTACTCAAAATAAAGCTCAGGTCAATAGTTTAGGTCCCAGAGGTCACCAAAAGTCACGAGGACATTTTTTCCAAAACGTTTTTCGTAAATAACTTTGTATTGGTTAAATATATAGCAGTAATTTTAACACCATCGTGTTTATCTCGTCAAGGTGTTTTGAAACAACATATTAATGGTGACCTGGTTAGGTCAACTTCAAAATTTGACCTCAGGTCAAGGTCATTTGGTGACCCAGTAGGGCATGTTGCATATGGGGCGACGCGACTCGACGAGTCAAACACAGTGGTGTCATCTGCACGTCTCTATCTTTATTATATCAAAAGTTATTTGCAAAAGGGTGCTGGTGACCTGAGATGACCTCAGCCGACCTTACAGAGGCCACTGAGCAACAATTGCACCTGGATCATCAATGATGAGCTAAAATAACACGATTCTGACAAAAGTGGCCTGATCCAATGCATATTCTCAGAAAAGGAAGCATGTGTATATTTTCCAAAATTGACTTATAATGGGGAGGTCACGAAATTGACCTGACCTTAGGTCACCGATACAAAACGAGATAAACGAATTGTAGGTACCTACTTGTGACCTTATGAAATCCTGCAAGTTTCAAATTTATCGGACAAACACTGGCTTTGGCACGACCACAAACATTGTTGGAGATAAGGTCACTTGACGTGACCTGGTGACCTGACTTGCGACGACCTTAAGTTAAAACTTTCACACAATGTGGGTAATTGACACACACATAGTCGTACCAAATTTTCTGCGCGCCGCTGCTTTCTCGCTATTTTCGAGAAACCTCAGGGGTAGTCAAAGTGACGCCTGCACCAGATCTCCTCGGATTTAGGCCACTATATTTCGGAGGCATCTAAATGGTCGCAAAAGAACGTCGCACAGGCCCATGTTGAAGTTTCAGGCCTTCCTAGGACCCCTCAGGCCTACCGAAGGCCCCTTCAGGCCGACTGAGGGCATTCTGTCAGCCTTAGAGGGACCCTCAGGCTGGCTGGGGGCACCTCGGGCCCCCAGCCAGCATTTAGCATTTGCACCCCCCCCCCCCCCTATTATCAAATTTGGCACGGCTATGTGTGCATCAATTACTTACATTGTGTGCAAGTTTTAACTTCAGGTCGTCTCAAGCAGGGGCGTAGGCAGAATTTCTCCTAGGGGGGAATGGAATCTGAGGGGCCCTCGCAGCCAATGGGGACCCACATAATTAAAACAGTTGTCGGAGAGCATCTTCAGTCCGGCGTGGCACCTCGAGACACACGGTATCGTTGCAGGGAAGAGAGTGTGTATATTGAACATTAGGGGACCGCGTATTATATACTCTATAAAAGAGGACGCAGGACCGGTTACCTCAGGCGGGTCCCGTGAGCGCGCCGCACGCACAATGGTTCGTTGCGTAGAGGCGACACGGGATTAGTAATCTGGGTCGCGATTGCGTCTGCAGGCGCGTGCAGACCGACCCGCTGCTGGACCGGTCCGGAGAGATGGTATCGCGTCCATTGTCCACGCCACATTACCTCACCTTCCCCCGTGAGCCGACCATAGGAGCCGACATAATACCGTATAGCGGCGTCACGGGATTGGGCAAGCACCTTGCAAAGCGCTCCTGCAGGTGCGGCGTGATACAGTTGGTGTGGCTACTCCCGAAATACCAGGCCGTCAGCTGGTGAGGCTTCTAGCCGGTTAGCGCCGCCGGCGGGGTACCGCGGCGCGTCCAAATATCCTTGGCGTGTGCTCTTTTCTATGTGATATGACGAGAAGGGCTTCTGTCCCACATAGCTTCCGTCCCCCATGGAAGCGTAGGGAACCGAAGCGAACACAATAAAGAGAGCAAACTCCTGTACATGTGCGGAGAGTAAATTTAGACATGTGGGCATTGCGAATGTGGTATGAACAGATAAGTAAGTGAATGCGTGGCGATTACACCTACTACCTGCCACTGTGGCTGGAATGACCTTTAACGTTATAGAAAAAGGACCATTACCAGGCACGCCTCGCGTGTCCGTCCAGGTCGTGGGGCTTACGGCTGGACGATTCCACTGCTCTTTGGCAGGACCATCCTCGGGAACTTTGCCCACTTCGGCTACTCTGGCCGTAATATAACTATAATTTCAGTGAATTGACCATGATATAGTACGTAATTGAATGCTCATACCTGAGGCGAATGCCGTTACTCTAAAATGTAAATATGACATTGCGAAGTGCAAAGTATCAATAGTGATCAGAAGAATGCACTTGCAAAACTATCCGCAAATTTAGAGGGAGCAACCAACACATAACCTACACAACACACGAGGCACTGCACGAGGTCTGGCGAGGACAAAAGTTAACAGCAAAGCACTGATGCGAAGTTTCACAGCACTTCACTATTTGTCCGACGAAAAATTACAAAAGTTAATTGTTTCATATTGTTTTTTGCTGAACTTGCAATGTTTGGACTCGAAATTTCGATGTTTTCTTCTTTCTGGTCAGAGTCTAAAATACAAAAGGTCATGCAAATTCTGCATTTTTGACTTTTTTACACCTTTCTTCTGTAATTTGTCTTGCAGGTCAGATGGATAAACAATCACAAGGTTTATGAAGAAGTCACATTTTGCTTGATTTTGGTCTTGATTTTGTTTTTAACGAACCAATAGTCTATGAAATGCACAGCAATTTTTCTGACGCTGATGACGCTTTATCACTCGATGGATTGGAGCGAATGTCGCACGGCGCAGGCTGGTCGGCCGTGCGATGTCGGCAGGCTCCGTTGCAGTTCAGTGCAGCTGATAAGGTTCACCTCCAGGCAGATGATGTCGCCGGGGCAGAGCTGAACA
>JAXIVJ010017492.1:0-25952 GCA_036785665.1 Chirona hameri
TCAAGCATAACCGAAATATGTCAAAGCAAAAAGTTTTCCTCAAGTCAAGGTCATAGGCGTACACAAGGGAGGGGGGGGGGCAAACGGGGCAATTGCCCCCCCCCCCTGAAGGTCCGTACGTGCCCCCTTTGGTAAACAAAAAGGAAGTTTTTTTATATTTTTTTTTAAAGGAAAACATGGAAAACACACATGAAAACAATACGCCCCTCTTAAAGATACAGTGGGCCAAATAAGGAGTTTTTTTTGTGGTGGGGGTACCTTATGCGCCCCCCCCTGAAGTGAATCCTGGGTACGACACTGGTCAAAGCCATGCGGTGACCCATGTAAGTCACGTTTCATATAGGCTAAATAAACGTGTCTCGACGAGACAAACACAATGGTGTCGGCATCGCGTCTGTATATTTAATCTGTCAAAAGTTATTGGCAAAGAAGTTCTGGTAACCTCAAATGACCTTATTTGACCATATAGGGGCCACTGAGCGAAACGTATACCCGGATCACCAATAATGACCTATAATAGTAAGACCTACAAAAATCGTCCGATATAATGCGTATCCTCTGAAAGAATCGTTCGAATATTTCCCCATTGACAATATTTATTGTTCGAATATTTTCCCCATCCCCATACAGGTCACAAAACTAACCCGATCTTAAGTCGCGATGCAAACAACTGAAATAGAAGAATGGTAATTAATCCCTGATGCTTAAACGACAACTCGTAAGTTTCAAGTCAATTGGTGATTCAATTCGGTGAGTTACGGCACTTTAAACTTATTCAAAGGGGTGTTCGCTTCATCTGACCTGGAGTCGTGACCTGAGATGACCTGAGATTTAACAAAACCCGGAAAAGTTGCACAAAGGATAGGTAAGATGGGCACACAAATGGTGTAAACCTGGAAGGGCTCCGGTCAGTCCGAGAGGAACCTAGACGGTTTGCGACAGCCTTCTCGCCCCCTCACCCCTCTCCTCTACCGTGAGATGGTCCTTAGGTTGCTTTAGTTGGCATTCACCAGGTCGGAGAGGGCACTAGGCCGGTCTGAAAGGGCCCTTCCAATTTTAAGAGGGCCATTGCCGGTCGGAAAGGGTCCTAGCCGGTCTGATAGGGCCATATGGCGGCATGTGAGGGCACTAGGTAAGTCTCAGAGGGCATTTAGCCTCTCTGTATGTATATATATATATTTTTTTGTTCTTCTCGTTTGTCCAACCGAAGGGCTAATTTATTCACAAAAACAATGCACACATCAAAACAAACAGCACTGTACAATGTACATTGTCTCACTCACATGGTCATGCATCATACAGCCGTCTCGACTCTCGCTACAGCTCACAATTCATCACTCTGGCTCACACCACTGTAGCCTGCCTAGACAAGAAGCTTTCCGCTACACCGCAGTCCAGTACATGTGCAAATGAGGCGTGGCGTGTGTGTGTGTGTGTGTTTGTTTTTGTTTTTGTTTTTGTGTTTGTGTTTGTGTGTGCATGTGCGTGTACGTGTTCGTAAATGAGATGCGGGAGGGTGAATGGCGCGCGTATTGCACTCGCAAGCATCTGTTTTGTTTTTGTTTAACAATCATTTTACGAGTTTACCTTAGTTGAGTATCTTCTCTAAACCTTGCCCCACGGGGGTCCTAAAATGACCCCCTGAGGTTTTTCTTGCATAACTTTTTACACATGCGGCAAATCTTGCTGAAGTTTTCAGTAGCTGAGTTTACAACAATTATACGTATGCTGTAAATATGTCATTGAAATTGGTTAGGTAGTTTGTGAGATAATGATGATTTGATGACGTCATGTTGGTATTTTTTTTTTAAATCGTAGAAAACGGAGTTGTGAAGTAAATTGCAAACGGAATTCAGTAAAGATAGAAAGTGGCATTCTCTTTAAAATGGCAATCTAGGATTTTCGAAATTTTGGGTTTTTGACCCCTAAAACAAAAATAAAAATGTTTTTTTAATCACAACAAAATCAAAATTTTCAAAGAAGTAAAAAAAAAACGGCACACATGTGAGAGAAATGAGTATGGACAATACTCAAACCAAATTTCAAAGCTATATCTCTATTTTTGACTGAGTGATGGCTCCGTAAGTGTAAGAAACTCATGAAGTCATTTTTTTAATAACTGTTTGGACATTTTTGACTAGATACGAACAAATAACTACCTTTTCTGTATTTCTGCGACAAAACTGGTCTAGGAACATGCCTTTTTATTTACATTTAGCAATTTCTAATTTTGAGATTTTCTGACAGAGCAAAATCGCTGTTCTGGACGTGGTCGATCCGAGGTCATACACTTGACCTGGAAGGTCACCTGTTGACCCGAAACCCAAAACTTGCATACCGGTAGATTCCAAACACGACAGGCAACATGTTGTTAGTTCTTACTGCGTTGCTATATGTTGCTTGGTTTGGAAGTTAACGGGGTCTTTTTAGGACCCGCCGTAGGGCGAAGGTGAACAAAACTCACGTAGGGCGAGGGTTAAACATCCCCATTTGTTTTCGAACTTTGCAAAACAATTCCTTGCTTTGGCACCATAACACTCTTCTTGAGCCTCTAGTTTTAATGAATTAAGCATAGCTGTTATGTTTGGTTGTATACCTTTTAATATTGCTTCATGTATCAAACATTTGCTTACCGTTATTATCAGCGCATATTGAACACATTTTCTGGAGAAAAAACAAACAATTAATTGCATTTACCCTCATTTCAATGTTATAAGTTAATCGCATATGTGAGAGGATTTCTTTGATAAATATTTTAATCCTTGGACAACTTCAAAACAGATTGGTGATTGGTGTCTTTTGGGGCGGTTGTAGTGTGAGATTGTTCTACAAATCATTGCTATATGTAAAATAAACCACCGGCGGGAGCCGGATTTAAACACAAAAAAAAATCCAAAACAGATGAACGATTGTCTCTACAGCACTCGCACAGAACGAACAATAATTGTTAGGTGCCAATTGTGCCGCGTAAAAAAACTTGTTTGATGCGTATATTCTCGTGATAATCTGTAATGCAAATAAAGAAGATAGGATGACGTGGTAGCAGTCTTTAATCCTAAGGAGCTCCCTTGTATGTATCCGCCTATCTTTGCTGTCCACTTATCTCGTAATCGTGTATCTGAGTTTTCGTGCTTTTTTGCTAGTGCTAGAGTGTACGTGTTGTAAGTGTGTGTTCGTAGTTTGTTTATATTTAGCACTAGGCTTATTTTAAATGGAATGTTTCGGCTCTTGAGATAAGAGGTTTTTACTTGTGTGCGTAAACCAGGGGGAGACTGAATTTGCGACATGTAGCACACGAATGTTATCTGGATGTCACATTTATTTTCGAGCTGTTCTTTCGTAACAATGTTTCCAGTGGTAGGATTAACTAGATCGCTAATAAATCTTAGCCCCTTATCATCCCACTTTAGTATTATTGTTTTAGTGAACTTGGTGTGATTTGAAAACCATATTGGTTCCGAAACATGTCTTCGATGCTTTGTTGGTAGTCTCGGTTAACCCGCGCGGCGCTGGGGGGGGGGGGTAAATTTTACCCCCCTCCCGGATTTTCTCCATAACTTGAAAACTATGACAGATATCGAAGTGAAACTGGCGGTACCTTATGGTGCATCAATTCTACATATTGTGTTACAATTTTGTTGAAATTCGTGAGAATTTTGAGGAGATAAGGACGTTTTAGTAACGTCATGTCATGTCATTTTTGGTGAAAAAACGTTAAATGTTTGAAAAATCCTATAAAATAGCGTGTTGATGCAAATCACAAATAAAAGACGTCAAAAGAAAGGAAATAAGATTGTCTTTAAAATGTCTATCTCGGATGTTCAAAATTTTGGGTTTTTGACCCCCAAAAATGCAAAAACTTATTTTTGGGGAAGAATTTCCACAAAAGTTTTCTGTTTGAAGATTTTCACAAAACCGGAAGATATATTAGAGAACCGAGTATGAACGATGTTCAAACCGAATTTCAAAGCAATTTCTTTATTTTTGACTGACTTATGGCTCTCTAAGAATAAGTAACTCATGAACGTCATTTTTTAAATTGCGTTTTTGGCTTTTACTGACCAGATACAGACAAATAAATGCTACCACTGTATTTCGAAGACGTAACTAGTCTAGAAACATGCAATGTTTATTTAGATTAATCAATTTCAAATTATGACCTTATTGTGACCTGACCTTGACCTGAGGGCGATTATATGGTGTCAGGCTGTGATAATGGCTGCTTCTATCGAATTCTACGTGTAAAATAACCCATACAATATGTGTCGCATGGCTTTCGTAGACCTGTGACCTTTTGTGACCTGACCTTGACCTTTGCTTAACATTTCACTTTTACTTATGCGGGAGATGCATTATACATTTGGGAGCACTTTGTGAGATAATAGTTGCAATACAAGGCTTTGGATGGAAAGTATAGCCCAAAAACCCAAATACTTAAATTTTGACACTTGACCTGACCGTGACTTGACATGTGTCCTTATGTTAATAATTTCGGGTATGCGTTAGATTCTTCTCACTGAGAGCTTTCGATCGCCGCCTTGCGTGTCTTGCTGCGGTTATTGGTTCGGAAGATACGAGGGGGTGGGGGGTAAAATTTACCCCCCCCCCCCCGCACGTTCGGATGGAGACCCCAGCGCCGCGCGGGTTAAGCCTAATTAATGCGTCAATTAGGTGTGAATAAAAGGGGTTTAACGTCGTGTTACGCAATGTTTGTAGTTTTTCACTACCGTACGTTAGAAGATGATACAAGCTGGGTACATTTATATCCGCTCATATACTCCAGTCCGCGTTCGAATTTGCTAAGCGTTTTAACCAACCTATTTTCATACTGTCCATAAATGCATCAACACTTATCATTCCTAGTCCATCATGTTTATAGTTTTAAACTAATTGTGTTCGCTTTGTTTTGTCTCGTTTGTTGCCCCAAACGAATTCAAATAGCATGCTGTTCAGTTGTTTGACATATTGTGCAGGTGCGTTTGGTAATGCCATAAATAAATGTACTAGTTTCGAAAGCAGTAATTACTTTACTATGCATATTCTTCCTATCGGAGTGAGGTGTCGCCTTTTCCATTGCACTAAGTCATGCTGAATTGAGGGCAGTTTGAGTTTTAAGTTCTTCTCTGCTATGCTGTTAATATTAGGATTCAAATAAATTCCTAAAATGTGTATTTCGTCTACCAGTTTTATGTCAACTCCATTGGGTACTTGATAATTCCGCAGTGTACCGATGGGCATACATGATGTTTTCTCTATATTTACCTTTAGTCCAGATATCGATGTGAACCTAACTAGTTCGGTCTATTGCACCTCTAAAGATCGATCTGTGCCATCAAGAATAAGGATCGTATCGTCGGCATACTGGCTTATCCGTATCTCTTGTGTTTGTGTAATTCGTATGCCTGTTAGTTTATATTTCGTTATCTGTTTCGACAAAAACGCGACCGCTAAATTAAATAAATATCCAAAGGGTGGATCTCCCTGCCTAATCCTTCGCTGTAGGTGTATTTTGTCGCCCAGATTAAGATAATGATGTTTTGATGACGTCATGTTGGTGGGAAAACGATAAATCGTACAATCGTAGAAAACAGAGTTTTGAAGTAAATTGCAAACGCAATTCAGTAACGATAAAAAATAGCACTCTTTAAAATGGCAATCTCGGATTTCCGAAATTTTGGGTTTTTGACCCCTAAACCATTGACTATTGAGCAGAATCCGCGAATGGTTATTTGGGTTTAAATACATGAAATCTATCATTTTCATGAAATTTGGGCCAAAATTAAACTTATTCATTACCACTCTCAAATATGACCAAGAAACTGTTTCGAAAGCGGCCTCGAAATCAGCCGCTAAAATCATACCTGGTGTTTTCGTGGACTCCGTATGGGCTATGAGGTCGAATATAAGCCTAATATTTTCACCAATATAGCTACCTGAAATATGTGCGGTTTGTGTCGAACTAATTAATGTATTGATGAGCTGTCTTATTTTGTTTGGGCATTAGTATGATAATTCCTTCTCTGTGCGATGACAGTTTCTGGTCTTTTAAAAGTGATGCTGTAAAGGCTCGATATCGAAATGGACCTAATTCTGGCCAGAACACACGGACAAATTCCGCTGGGAACCCGTTTGAACCGGGTGTCTTGCCCTTCTTCATGGACTGCAGCGCTCTGGTTAGGTCTTGCAAAGTGAGTATTTTGTCTAGCCGGTCACTGACAGGCGAATTTAATACATTTGTTATGTTG
The DNA here is from genome assembly GCA_036785665.1 of Chirona hameri. Classification (NCBI taxonomy): domain Eukaryota; kingdom Metazoa; phylum Arthropoda; class Thecostraca; order Balanomorpha; family Balanidae; genus Chirona; species Chirona hameri. The sequence continues at coordinate 6,246 of JAXIVJ010017492.1, forward strand.
TCTGAGATGAGCGTTGCATCTGGCACAACATTGTTATCGGAGTTGTACTTGCTCTGAAGATTGCGAGTAAACATGCTGATGATTTTGTCGGTTCGCATGATCTTTTGATCACCGGCCTGTATAAACTGGATTTATTTTCTTTGAAAGTTTCGTTTTTCGAGCGACATTCACATGTTTGGAACTTTTCTCGCCTTGTTCATGCCAAGCGACGCGAGATCCAGTAATTCAACCTTCTACCACGGGTTGTCTTATGTTCTCAAGTTTCTTTTTTGCTATACCTAATATTAATGCATCTTGCTGTGCTCCAGATGCTGTTAATTTATGAAATTCGCTTCGCGAATTTCCGCTTCTAGCTGTTTTTCTAGTTTTCGATGACGCTCTAGCTGTTTTTCTAGTTTTCGATGACGCTTGGCCTTTTGTTTGGAATATTTAACGCTTTCGCCCCTAATCATCATAAGCGTTTCGTAAAATTGACACTCATTTATGGTTAGTTCTATGTAAGCGTAGCTATTGATATCATTATTGACGTCAGGATGGTATATCGGAACCGCACATTGCTGCAGTACTTCATGAATGCATGTTTGAACGGTCTGTATATAGGCATCATCGAGGAGATGTGACGTGTTTAGCTTCCAAAGGCCACTTCCACTTTGTGTTTGCCCCGTCCGCAACGACATTGTTATCATGTTGTGGTCCGTTCGATATCCGGGTACAACGCCATTCAATAGATGGTCACTCACAAAGAACATGTAAAGACGACCACATTTTAATGGGTTCATACGTTGCCACGTGTATTTTCGTTCCGAGGGATGAGTATAACGCCATAAGTCAGTCAGTCTGTGTTTGTTTGTAATTTGCAAAAACGCTTGTTTTGCGCGTTTGTTATTTTCATGTACGTAGTTAAGAGAGTCTGTTTCTGGGTTAATGACAAAATTAAAGTCTCCGGCAATTATGATGTGGTCTACTTCCAAGTTGTCTAGTTGTCCACTTAAGTTGGCAAAAAAAGGTAGGAGAGTCGTCATTTGGCCCATGTTATCGGATTAACAAATGCGTAAGCGTCCGCACCTAGTTTACATACTATGATGACGTAGTTTCCGCGTCAGAGTTAATCTCTGTGATGAGGTTATACTGCACGTTATTTTTTTAATCAAAATGGACGTTCCACGGATGTGTGAGGAAAAGCATGAGTGAAAACGTCTACCTTTACACAAACAGTCGAAGTATTGTAGCAGTCGCATCGTCATGTGAGTGTCTTGCAGTAAAACTACGTTATAGTCTTCCACGCAGATGCCGGCCGGCCGTCGACGGGCCCCGACCGAGCCTGCACAGATACCTGGAACCGTTTATTCAGTCTCGTGCGCCACCACCAGAGTCCGCCTAAGAGCCCACCAGCCCGACACGGCTCTTCACCGGCAGACCGGAACCAACGTCCGGCGGCCCCGACCGACCAGGAGATGTCGTTGACGCCTCCGGCTGAGCCACCACACCGTCTGAGGACGGAGGCAGCCACCCTGCGACCGCTCCAGCACTGAAGTCCGCCGGGTCAGGAGCAGCCGCCAGCCGCCAGCCGCCCCGGTCTCGGGACCGGAGATGGCACGGGCAGCGAGCGGTCCGGCGACCCTGGCCCGCCCGGCCGCGACTCCGGCCCGCCCGGCCGCGACCCCGGCCCGCCCGGCCGCGCAGAAGTGGACGACCACCCACCCCGACCCTGCGGTGACCCAGCCGACACCCCGGCCGGCGGACGGCGCTCGTCGCGCGGGTCACGCGCGTTGCGTCGGTCTTGCGAGTCGCGCGCGCCACTCAGGATGCGCGAGTTGAAAGGCGGCGGTTCGGATCCATGCTCTCCGTCCGCTCCTGAAGCTCCTCCAGCGCTTGTCCCTGTCGTTGAAGCTGCTCATGTAGGCTCTGAATTTCTGCGTCCTTGTCCATGACCTCCCCCTCCAACATGTCGATTCTTGTCTCCATTTTCTCGAACTTGGCCTCGAACGCAGTAATCACTTTTGCGATTCCGCCGTCGACCGTGCTCTGTATCCGGTACATAGCTGCGTCGCTCAGTTCCACCGGTGTCGACAGCTCGGCGGCGGCGGCGGCGTTGCCTGGAGATACAATTGGTTGACATGTGAGAGACCTTGACAGGATTAAGAGGGCCCTCGGTCAGCCTGAGATAAATATTGGTTAGTCTGGTGACCCTCAGCCGCTTTGATAGGGCCCTCGGTCTGAGAGGACCCGGGGTCGATCTACCACGATCTCGTCCCCCTCCACGCATAGTTCGCACCCGCTGTCTCCGCCGCGTCGATCCTTACGCACTACATTGCGACCTTGTAGCTGCCGACTGGAGTCATGCTCTAAACTCGATCACAGTCACGGCTATGTGGGATAACTTTGTCGCAACGTTTTTACCGATATTTGACGCTCACGCCCCCATCCGTACAATTCGTCTCCGCAACCCAAATGCCCCGCTGTACGGTCCGCAATTAGACGCGACACCCGCAACGACATACAGCGGCGAATATGTGAAGGCAAAAACCGGTCTGTATGGCATCATATCAGCTCAATAGTAGGTAGCAACAAGGCTAGTCGCAAGTTACCAGATGCGACACCTGACCAACTGAATGATTTTTTTGACAGTGTAGGCCCGCGAGATGCGAGTGAGGTTAGCGAAATGGGAGACCCGCCGGACCTCCCCTGCCGTCTGCCGCGTGTGGGAGCGTGTTCGCTAGTCCTTGCGCCGCTATCGCTGTCAGAGCTGCGCACTGTCGTGTTCTCAATGAATGGCTCAGCGGCATGTGGTGAGGATGGCATCAGCATCCGTATGATTTGGCTCTCATTTGACGCCATCTGGCCTCTGATCTTGCGTCTGGTTAATTGTAGCATACTTTACTCCGATATTCCTGCATCATGGAAACATTCCCTGGTTCACCCCATATTCAAGTCTGGCGACCCCACCGACCCCTCCAACTACCGTCCCATCTCTATTGTCCCTGTTATTGCTAAAATTGTAGAGCGCGCAGTACACCAGCAACTGTACCATTACATGTCTAGCAACCACCTGTCATCCACCCAGCACGGATTTCGACCCCGATATTCAACTGAGACGGCACTGATATCTGTATCCGATCAAATTCTTGCCGCGAACGACCGAGGCGAGTTATCACTACTCTGCCTGCTTGATCTTAGTAAATGCTTTGATGTGATCGACCACTCTAAGCTACTCTCCAAATTACGAGCCTACGGCATTGACACCTCGTGGTTTTCGGCCTACTTAAAACATCACACCCAGAGTGTAAGCATTACGGACAATGCAGGTCTGACTAAAAAGTCGCTTTCCCTACCTAACAATGTTGGTGTTTTTCAAGGTTCATCGCTCGGCCCCCTGCTTTATAGCATCTTTTATAATGACCTCAACCTATTCGCGGAAGATGCCACAGTAGTCCAGTATGCAGACGATACTCAAATTCTGTTAAGTGGTAAAAAATCCGAGTTCCAGAACCTTATGCGCATGGAGCAAACTTTATCTTCCCTTGATATCTGGTTCAGAGCAAATGGATTGAAAGTTAACGCAGGGAAGACCCAGATGATGCTTTTAGGCAGTCCGCCAAACGTTCGGCACGTCCCAAATTTGTCCGTGAAATTTCGTGACAACGATCTCCTGCCAGTCGCAGATGCCAAAAATCTCGGCGTAATGTTTGATAAAACCCTAAGCTGGGATTCACATATCTCCCTCATTACCAGACGATGCTTTGGAATCCTTAGTGGCCTTTCACACTTGAGGGGACACCTGCCGTCGTCCGTAATTCACACCCTTGTCGACGCCCTGGTTCTTTCGCAAGTTCGGTATTGCCTTACGGTCTACGGAAACGGCACTCAGCGAAACTTTTATCGTATTCAAAAAATTATCAACTATGGAGCCCGAGTCATCTACGGTCGCCAAAAATTTGATCACGTTTCGGACTTGCTTAACAGACTGGGTTGGCTCAATGCAAAGCAGCTCACTAATCATCAAACGCTGTGTCTGACATACAAAGTGAGATGCCGCGGGGAACCGGAGTCACTGGCCGCCGGCTTTACCACTGTGGCGGAAGTACACGACCGACCAACTCGGCGGGACCATGAACTCTACGTGCCTAGGTCCCGCACCGAGATGGGCAAAAGGCGATTTGTTTGCCGTGCGCCTGTCTTATTCAACACTGTCCCGCCTGAGCTTTTGCGACTCCCTACGCCTCTGTTCGGCCCTCACCTGAGGCGACACTTGCTGGCGGCTACGCCTCGCCCCGACTGAACTGCTATCTATACCCAACGCTACGCTCTGCCCCCCCCCCCCCCGTGCGCTTTTCTGTTCGCATCTTTACTGCGCCTGTACCGTATCTACGATGCCGTTGCTTTACACCTTTTGTCTTTGTTTGTTTGACATTGTTTTTTGTTTTGATTTGTTGTGGGGTTGTAATAGCCACAAGCCGATTGTGGATGACTCCAATACACGTCTGTCTGTCTGTCGGTAGGTCTGGCGGGCCCTCGTCAGATCTACGGGGGCTTAACGCTGATCTCAGAGAGGGCACTAGCTGGTCTGAGAGTGCCTGCACTGGCGGGTCCGCGAGAACTCTGGACAGGTCTAAGAGGGCCCTACATCAGACTGAGGAGACCCTTGCCATGCTCTAGCTGGCCTTTTACCGGTATGAGGGGCCAGTTGGTTTGAGAGGCCCCTAGGACGTTCTATTAAGGCCCTTCCCGGGCATTAGCGGCATATGTCGGTATTGAAGGGGCTTTATCATTTATGATAGGGCCCTTGCCGATTGTCTCGCTGCTTTTCATCCTTTTCGGAAGGGCTCCCTCTTATGATTTCATGGGAGAGCGAAATTATATGTTTGCCCACAACCTCTAGATTAAGGGGGCAGGCACGTAGCCAAGGGGGGAAAGGGGGCGGCGGTGCCGGTCGCCTCCCCTCCCCCCCTGGATGCCAGGGGGCCCTTTTCGGCGCGCGCAGCGCGCAGAAAAGGGCAGACGAGACCGCGCGAAGCTCGGTATCATGCTCTTTAAGAATCGGAACACCACGCGAAGGGTGGTCTTTAGAGAGTTTAGAGCACTTCAGAGGCCATTTAAGGCCCTCTGAAAGACCCGAGGGCCCCTTGGACGTTCCAAAGAGCCCTGTGCATGTCAGACCGAAATGGCCCCTGAGCGGGTCAGAGGGCCCCTGAACACGTCGAATGGGCTCCTAGCCAACACAGAGGGGCCCCTGGCGGAGAGGCCCCTGAGCAATGAGCATGTCGGCAGATGACACGCATGAGACACGCATCTTGCCACTGAGCTATGGTGGCTTATGGCTGTGTAGGCACTGTGCCACATGTTCCCCGGCACACTCTGGTGAGGTTTACATAATTGGATTTACCTTTGTGTAAACCACACCCCTGGTGGTGAGGTTTATTCACAGCGCTCTTCCTCGGTGTAAACCACACTTCTGGTGGTGAGATTTACACATTAGTGGCTCCATATGGGAAACCATCGGCAAGTGTGTGGCACACAAGCGTGTGCCCTAACAAGCGGCAAGCGTGTTCCCTAGACAAACAGGATATTGCATCGAAATTTCGTTTGGGCATCGTCCTTGCTTGGTTCTCCAATATATATATATATATATATATATATATATATATATATATATATATATATATATATATATATATATATATATATATACATACATACATACATACATACATACATACATACATACATACATACATACATACATACATACATACATACATACATGCATGCATACATACATACATACATACATACATACATACATACATACATACATACATACATACATACATACATACATACATACATACATACATACATACATACATACATACATACATACATACATACATACATACATACATACATACATACATACATACATACATACATACATACATACATGCATGCATGCATGCATGCATGCATGCATGCATGCACGCATGCACGCATGCATGCATGCAACTTACATACATACATACATACATACATACATACATACATACATACATAGATAGATAGATAGATAGATAGATAGATAGATAGATAGATAGATAGATAGATAGATAGATAGATAGATAGATAGATAGATAGATAGATAGATAGATAGATAGATAGATAGATAGATAGATAGATAGATAGATAGATAGATAGATAGATAGATAGATAGATAGATAGATAGATAGATAGATAGATAGATAGATAGATAGATAGATAGATAGATAGATAGATAGATAGATAGATAGATAGATAGATAGATAGATAGATAGATAGATAGATAGATAGATAGATAGATAGATAGATAGATAGATAGATAGAGATAGAGATAGAGATAGATAGATAGATAGATAGATAGATAGATAGATAGATAGATAGATAGATAGATAGATAGATAGATAGATAGATAGATAGATAGATAGATAGATAGATAGATAGATATATATATATATATATATATATATATATATATATATATATATATATATATATATATATATATATATATATATATATATATATATATATATATATATATATATATATATATATATATATATATATATATTCCGGTTGTTTGAATATCTTTGAAACTTTTGATTTGCGGATAATTTATTTTAACCCGCGCTGTGCCGGTGCTTGGCGCCACCTTCGCCGTGCGGGGGGGGGGGTGTTTAGACCCCCTCTAACTAGAAAACTAAAAGGGCTAGAAAGACGCGGACAAAGGCGTTCGAAAGCTCTTGATAAGCACATGCGAAAGTACTTCAAATATGTTTCCCTTAAGTCAATATTGAGGTCACCAGAGGTCATCAAAGGTCAAATTTTCACTTCACTCCAGAAACCCCCAGATATCACAGAAACTATGATAGCTTGCGGCGGCGGCGGCGCCGACGGTCTCACCGTTTCAGACAGACAGTGGTCAGTGTCAGTTCTTGTCATTATAAGCCTCATGTTTGTATATATGAATACATTTTGGGTGAGTAATATAATATTTTGAATGCGCTTTCCGGCTGTGATTTGTATCGCTTAGAACACGTTGGTTGTTGACGGTACGGCGGTGTAATGGAAGACACGCGTGGAAGACACGCGTGGAAGACACGCGGTGTAATGGAAGACATGCGGCACTGCGCGTGGCGCGTGCCGCGTGAGGGGTGTAGAAAGGTGTTTGTCGCAAAAGCTCCGCAACGGCTTGGACGATTGTGTGCAAATTTGGGGTGGTTATGGATCTCTCAGCCGCTACTTTCCAACAAGACAGGGGTGGGGTGGTTGTGCACGTGCGCACCCCTTTTTTGTCCCCGCATCTCAGAAACTACTTGCCCGATCGAATTGAAATTCACCATGGGTACATTTACTTCGCGTTCGCTCGTTCATCGCCAACTGCAGCGCCTTACTGGTTCGGTAAAAACGTTATGGAAGAAAAATGACGCATGAACTCTGGGTCAATAGATTTTACCTCGTGGATATCGCAGGACAAAAATGTCACATGGATCTTTGTAATTTGCAAAAGATTCGTGAGTCTGGTGAACATTGGGAAAATTTAGCCATTTCCTGGGGATTTATATGCATCTTTATGTTTCCGCAATGACCTAAAATAGGGAAGTCACAAAATCTACTTTACCTTAGGTCATCGATATAAACATTATCCGAAATAGCAGAATTGTTGGTATTTGACATGGTGGCGAAATTCACAGATTTAGAGGAATGAAGGATGCCAAAATGTGTTGTTTGATCACATATCTTGGGATGCAGGAGGTGTACGGGTCTAAAAACATGACCATTAGCCTATAATGTTCATGTGTTTTAGCTAGACACCCCCCATTGCATGATATCTAATCTGGGAACATTGAATAATTTTGACATCCCTCCCCTAACTCTCTGAATTTGGCCACACTGATTTATGACCTTATTAAGTCCTGTAAGTTTCCAACTGATCGGTTAAACAATCTGGCTGCGGCAAGACCTTATATTTTTAGATGGGATCACTAGACTTGACCTAGTGACCTGACCTGAGGAGACCCGAGGTAAGACAAAATAACAGGATTTGGGCAACGGATAGTCGAACAGTTCTGCCAAAAATGGCGGTGCAAAACGCCGTCGTTTTCCACTATTTCCGAAAAACCTAAGGGGGGGGGGGGAGGATATCCGCCCCCTGTTGTGGCGCGTGTTAACGTCTGCCACGCAGATTCCACCCCAACCTAAAAATCCTGGCGATGCCAATGTATGTATGTACCTACACCTAAGGAATGGGGTATGTCAGCAAAATTTCCGCCATCAGGGGCGCTGAGCAGCAATGTGACCCAAGCGGCGATTGCCGCCATTGGCGACAATGTATTAAGTCACTGTTTGAAGGTGGCTCTAAAAATAGTTACGATCGAAAGTGCTAACGGCTCACGTCTCATGTGGTTCGCTGAAGCTTTCTGAGTTGAATGCTGCCATTTGTTTGATATCAATAATTAGGGTTGCACAAAATCGCGGTAGTCAACCATGCGTGGCGAACCGCCATATAGGCGAGCGGCCCATCCAGCCTCAGCGGACGATCAACCATATCGACTCGCCGCGGCAGCCGTCGTCGGGGATGCTGGCTGCGGCTCCTGGTCGGGCAATTTTTTTTTTATCCACCGTGGCTTCGGGCCAAACAACAACAAAATATTGGTGGCAAAACAACAATGGTTGTACATTTGATTGTTAAACTGATAAACATTCATATATTTAATACAAAATATGGAAGAAAGGTGCATCAATTGCGATGTCACCACAGATGGAACTTACTGTTTGAAACACTGCTAAAAACCATACTCACCTTCGATTGAGCAGAAGATAGTATTGTCGACACCCGCTTATGACATCCTGCTGGAGCAGCACGGACCGCCATCCTCTCCAGAAAAAATGAGGTCGACTTGCTAAGAGCGGTGGCATATGGTCTAATTTATTCCCCTCAGTGCCACTCCTTCAGCTCCTCTCGTTCCTTCTGCGCCGCCTGCACCATCGTTCATTCCCATCACCATCTTGTGTGGCCTTGATCGTATGATAAATATAAATAATGACGGTAAACTAAAATATTGCCACTCACCCGAGTCGCAGCCTTCGCCACCGAAGACGACGGCCGGCCGCGGCGAGACGACATGGTCGACCGCCCGCTGGGGCCGGACGGTCGCCCTTATGACGGCTCGCCACGCATGGTTGACTTCGGGCTATTGTGTGCAACACCAATATTTTATATCATACAAAAATGGCAGAATTTAACTCAGAAAGCTTCAGCGAACCACATGAGACTTGACCCTTTAGCATTTTCCATCGTAACTATTTTTAGAGCCACCCTCAAACAGTGACTTTTGTCGCCAATGGCGGTGATCGCCGCTTGGGTCACATTGTACATCAGCGCCATTTACATCTTTGTCAACTGACATACCCCATTGGAGTAATCAACCTTCGGTATTGACATGCTCTGCATGCCCAACGTGCTTAACCCTCGCCCGACAAGCCCCCCCTCCCTGAGGTTTTTCTTGAATAACTTTTTACACATGCGGTGCCTCTTGCTGAAATTTTTGGTAGCTGAGTTTACAACAATTATACGTAGGCTGTATTTTTTATATTGAAAATGGTTGAGTAGTTTGGGAGATAATCATGTTTTGATGACGTCATGTTGGTACAAAAATGAGAAATATTGGGAAAATCGTAGAAAACAGTTTTAAAGCAAATTGCAAACGCAATTCACCAAAGATACATAATGGCATTCTCTTTAAAATGGCAATCTCGGATTGTCAAAATTTTGGGTTTTTGACCCCTAAAATAAATAAAAAACTGATTTTTTGGGGAAAATCCTCACAAAATCAAAATTTTCAAAGATATTAGAAAAACCGGAATATATGTGAGAGAACTGAGTATGGACGATCCCATACCAAATTTCAAAGCAATATCTTCATTTTTGACTGAGTGATGGCTTCCTAAGTGTAAGAAACTGATCGTCATTTTTTATAATAACTTTTTTTTAACATTTTTAGACAAGATACGAACAAATAATTACCTTTTTTGTATTTCTGAGCCAAAACTGGTCTAGGAACATGCCTTTTATTTACATTTATTAATTTCTAATTTTGAGGTTTTCCGAAGAGCAAAATCGCTGTTCTGGACGTGGTAAATCCTAGGTCATTCACTTGACCTGGAAGGTCACCCGTTGACCTGAAACCTAAAAATCGCATACTGTTAGATTCATCTCATGACAGGCAACATGCTGGTTCTTACCGCATTGCTCTAAGTTGCTTGGTTTGGAAGTTAATAGGGGGAGGGGAGTGATCGCAGTGAGACGCGCAAGGCGGCATTCGAAAGCTCTCAATGAGACAAATATAAAGCACACTCTAAAGTTGCAAATTGAGGCCACATGTCAGGTCAAAGGTCAAAATCGAGGTACTTTAGTTTATTGACCATACTTTCCATCCAAAGCCTTCGATTGAGACCATGATCACCCAGAGTGCTCTCAAAGGCATAATACACATCCCGCATGAGCTAAAGTGAGATTGTTGGCAAAGATCAAGGTCAAGGTCAGGTCACAAAAGGTCACTATGCGCAAAATATATACGAAAGTCATGCAACATGTTTTATGAGTAAATGTATAATTCGATAGTGATAGTCATTTTACCATCTGACCTTATTTAAGTAAGGTTAATGTCAAGCTCAGGTCAAGCCCAGGTCACATTAGATCAAAATTTGAAATTGATAAATCTAAATAAAAAAGGCATGTTTCTAGACCAATTTTGTCTCAGAAATAGTGTCTATTTGTCTGTATTTTTGTATATATTTGTCTGTATCTGGTGACTAAAAGCAAATCAAAATATGACGTCTTGAGTTACTCATACGTAGGGAGCCATAGGTCAGACAAAAATAACGATATTGCTTTTACATTTGGTTTGGATATTTTACACATGTCGTTCTCCCACATATATTCCGTGTTTTTTTAATGTTTGAAAATTTTGATTTTGAGGGCATTTTGTTTTTATTGTTGTTTTTTTCATTTTTAGGAGTCAAAGAACAAAATGTTCATAATTCCGAGGCAGCCATTTTGTAGCTCTTGCCATCCGCTATTTTGTGACGTTTTTTTATCGCATTTTGCTCATAATATGGCATTTGTACGGTCTGTTAAAGTTTGGCTGATTTTTCCGTCAAACTCGTGTGTAGTGGCGTCACTAAATTCGCTATATCTCTATTTTTCGACAAAATTTATTAATTTTTGCACAGAAGACGTACAATTGATGTAGGAGATGGTACCCGAAGTTTCACGTCAATAGCGCTATTGGTTTTTGAGATATTGCGAAAGTTGGTCAGGGGGTCGACCATAGGTCAGACAAAAATAACGATATTGTTAACCTGTTGTTGATTTTGTACTGTATTGTTGATTTTCCCTAAAATATGCCCTGCCATCCTCGCATTCACAGCCCAGACAAGCAACGTGAAATGCTGATATCGCTGATGTTTGGTATTGCTCTGTATTGGTATGTGCAAGGTTGAGTGAGCTTGCTTTTATTTACCGAGTGCTGAGTGTCTAAATTGCGTTAGTATTTTCAGGATTGCCATATTGGAGATAATTGAGTCATTTTCTTAACTTTGAAGTAAATAACTTTTCTAGTGCTTTGATAAGAATTTACTATTTTTGAGCCTAGAAGCATCGTACAATGCTCGTTTGAGATCAACAATATGTAAACAAAAGGGAAACAGTCCAAATGCTGAACATGACCCAGTGGCGGCGGATCGGATTTTCGGATGGGGCAAAGAAACCCAAGGGGCCCCTCGGCCAAAGGGCCCACGGCCAAAGGTCCCCCCCCAAAAAAAAACGCGAAATGGTATCTCGGATTTAGGCCACTATATTTTGCAGGGCCCCTGAATGGTCGCAAAAAAACGTCGGACAGGCCCGTATTGAAGTCTCGGGCCTTCTGAGGGCCCCTCAGTCCTACCGAGGGTCTTCTCAGGCCGACTGAGGACCTTCTGTCGGTCTTAGAAGGTCCCTCAGACTGGCTGGGGGCACATCAGGGCCCTGGGTCATTGTTTCGGTCAAAAATAAAAAATCGAACCAACTTCTTGAAGGACCCCTCCTACAAATTAAAGGGGATGGGGCAAAACCATGCCTCCTCCTCCTCCTCCTCCTCCTCCTCCTCCTCCTCCTCCTCCTCCTCCTCCTCCTCCTCCTCCTCCTCCTCCTCCTCCTCCTCCTCCTCCTCCTCCTCCTCCTCCTCCTCCTCCTCCTCCTCCTCCTCCTCCTCCTCCTCCTCCTCCTCCTCCTCCTCCTCCTCCTCCTCCTCCTCCTCCTCCTCCTCCTCCTCCTCCTCCTCCTCCTCCTCCTTCCTCCCCCCACCCACATTTATTGATTGTGGAGGGGGCAGCTGCCCCCTGCCCCCCCCCCTTATCCGCCGCCACTGACATGACCTTATGGCTTATGCCTCACTTCATACTGCATGTTAGCAGTTTTTATGTTATGCAAATGTGTAGTATGCTTTTTTTACATTGGTTGAAACCAGGTTTCAGAGTAAGCTATTTTCTTTGGTTATTTATCATGCGTACCAACAGGTTGTCAAGTTAAATAATTCAGGTATGCATACTGCATCTGGTTCGCAGCTCACATTGGTACTAACCTACTCAGACTTCAGTGTTGTGTTTTCTGGAACCTTGGCATGTTTTTGTCTTATGTTATGCTAAAAATGTTTTATGTGACATTTTCTGCACAGCAGATTGATTTAATTAAGGTTTTCTTATTTTTAGTTTTAGTTTTCACGGCAAAATTAGATGGTCTGTCCCGTAACCCGTTCCAACTCGTTAATTTACCAAAAATTTGCCCCATTCCCACCCGTTCCCATTCCCGTACGGGATTCCCACTCCATGAAGGGCACATGTCTGCAAGCATGACACATGTCTGCAAGCAGCAGAGGCAGTCGCCGAAAAGGACCATGTTTTTGTTGTTGTTGTTGTTGGATCCTGCAGATCCTAGATCTCGCAGAGATCTTGTGGATCTTGGATCCTGCAGGATCATTTTGTCGTGGGATCCTGTTGATCTTGGATCCTGGAAAATCATTTTGTCGAGGGATCCTGTGGATCTTGGATCCTGCAGTATCATTCTGTCGTGGGATCCTATGGATCTTGGATCCTGCAGGATCATTGTGTCGTGGGAGCCTATGGATCTTTGATCCTGGAAAATAATTTTGTCGTGGGATCCTGGAAAATCAGTTTGTCGTGTGATATTGCGGATCTTAGGTCCTACTTTTTGGCCATGGCACATGTCTGATGTGTAGTCTAGTGGCGGGCACGTAACTTGGGTTTTCGATCCTGCAGCCACATCAAGAATCGGTGCTGTAGGCGTTCCCAGTCGGCGCATGGGTGACCGCAGCGATGGACCAGACTACGCTGCCGTATTCCAGCACGGACCTTACGGACCTTGCCGAGCCGAGCCGTGGGGATAGGGGAGAGCCAGCCTTCCTACAGAACGCATACGGAGTCGACCGATCAGCTCAGTCAGTGTCGTGCTGGTAACGCAAAGGTCATGGGTTCGAACCCATCCTGACCGGACGTTTTCACAATATTTGGATCGTCGCGGACACACAGACAGACAGACAAACAGAAGATCTTCGAACAGTTAGATGAACGAGTCATTTATTTGACTCAAACCAGACGACTACGTACCGTCAGCAGGCGAGGAAGACGTGGCAGCGCCGACAACCTCTTCCTTTATGGATTCCAACGGCATTGTAAGACCAGGCGTGACACTTCCTGGGTAATCTGTAAAGAATCAGTCCATGTCTTATGGAAACGTAACGTTTGACGCCTAACACCACCGCTTGACACTGTCTGCGTAAAAATATAATGCAAAAGGAAGCAAACAACATTGAGATAGCACAAAGCATGAGCGACTTATTTGTAAAATCATTGATCTAAGCATTGCTCTAATACATGTAAGTTACAGCTAATCACTGATCTCAAGACGTAGACTATGCACCCATCATCGACCTCAACCTAAAGTATGTACCCTGACCATGGGCGAATTTCGCGATGTTTAACCCAAGGGTACAGGACGGAAGAACTAAATCAGACTGGGGGTGCTGGGTGGGAGTTTCACAGTTGTGAAAGGGCAACCAAAAAGACCTTATTCCGTTTGCACGAGGTACATTAAAGAGTTCGGGGCGCCGCGTACGTCAGCTTGGTACCGATAACAGAAACATTCCCACACATTCAGTGCAGTGCAGGTAGCCCGACTACAGGGTGTTTCATAAAGAATGTCAATATTAAAATCGAAAGAACAAGTAGTACAAATAGTCGGAGCGCATACAAATTTACAAGTATTGCTGGAAATTGCTTGACATTTTGATTTCCAACACGTGACATATCCTGCACACAGCCAGCCAGCCAGTGAGACGTGAAGATGCCAGACTATCCTCCTCCCGCCCGACGACAAAATATGTCATATTCCAAATAGCAGTAAGCATGGATGATCTTCAAATTCAGAAATTTGGGGTGAAATCGAAGTTGAAGTGAAACTTTTGGCTATATTTTATATTCAGCACGGTTACAGGACACAATGGCGAATGTCATTTGCCGAATGTCATTTTGCCGTCATGTGAAAACCCCTGATGGCCGTGACGCTTTCAGCCGCCGTCTCGGCGCGCTCCATTTCCGCGCGTGCGGCAGACTGCTCCACTGCAGCCCTGCTGGGGGCGCCAAACGCCGTTGTTTAGTGTCATGGACCCACTCCATCGTAAACCCGTGGTACACCCTCACTCCTCAGTCCTCACTACTCTCACTACGGTCTGCACTCTGCGCCCGTCGTGTCGCTTCCGGCCATACAGGTCAGTGTTGGTGTCATGCGGGTGCGCACGCGGAAAAAAATGCGAGCGCACTGATATCTGATTGGATGCTTGGTTCGTCGGTTATTCCCCGCTTGAGCGGGAACCTAGCCGGGGAGCTCCTGGAGGTAGAAGGCAGGGGTACAGCCAGGCGGGGGGGGGGGGGGCAATTGCCCCTCCCCCATTCGGATACAGAGGAAATCTTTAGATGACCCAGGTAATTGTTGTCAGCTAATTGACCTTCAAAAAGCTGCAGAGGGGCTCTAAAACCTGCCGAGAACTTTTGCCATCTCTAATGCAAACCCTGGTCGATGGTGCAAAACCGCAGGTGCAAAACCGCAGGAGCAAGGGATGGGCAGTGCAGCAGGATGTGCTCGGCAAAAAGGGCATCTCGACCTTTTCACATGTCGACAAAATGACATTCGGCAAAAAGGCATTTCGACTTTTTCACATGTCGATAAAATGGCATTTCGGCAAAAAGGCATTTCGACCTTTTCACACGTTGACAAAGTAACATTCGGCAAAATGACATTTCGGCTTTTTCACATGTCGACAAAATGACATTTCCGCAAAAAGACATTTCGATCTTTTCACATGTCAACAAAAATGGCATTTCGGCAAAAAGGCATTTCGACCTTTTCACACGTTGACAAAGTAACATTCGGCAAAATGACATTTCGGCTTTTTCACATGTCGACAAAATGACATTTCCGCAAAAAGACATTTCGATCTTTTCACATGTCAACAAAATGTCATTCGGCAAAAAGCATTTCGATTTTTTTCACATTTCTCGACAAAATTACATTTCGACCAAATGACATGTCGGCAAAAAGGCCGACATGTCATCCATCCACACTTTGAAATCCACACTTTGAAGAGAGAAAAAAAGCCGAAATCTCCACACTTTGACACGTCGGCAAAAAGGCATTTCGACAAAGATGCATTCGCCATTTTGCTTTCGGCATATTCACATTTCGACAAAAAGACATGTCAAAGTGTCCTTCGACAATCTGCATTCGGCAAACAGACATTCGGCAAAATGACATTTGCTTGGTATGTCCGTGTCCGGACACCATTCAGCATATGATATATGGTCAGAATATCGCAGCTGAGAGGTTGGTCCTAAGATTAGTAACCAAAAAGGATTAAGTTCGACCCTACACCCATCTGGAACCTGGCTGAAGCTCCGCAGACGAGTGTTCTGTCGTCTGACGTCTGCCGTGGACCGCCTGGAGCCCGTGCCTATCACCACTAGGCTTCTCAGTGACCCTGGTGGAGCTAAGAAAGACATCCTGTTATGTCTGGACCGGCTGCAGGCTGTACAGGAGCTGGCTGACTCCATAGGCCTCGAAGAAGCGATCCGGGCCATATGCCATCTCCATTGAAATGCCCGTAAAGTGCATTGAAGTTTGGCATGCTGCCGTGGAGCCGTTTGCTAGATAGGGAAAATCTCATCACAAAAATGCAAATGTCCAGATATTCAACTTCGATTTCACCCCAAATGTATGAATTTGAAGACGATCCATGCTTTTTTAATATGGCGTATTTGCCGTCGGGCGAGAGGAGGGCAGTCTGGCATCTTCCCCTCTCACCTCTTTCACTGACTGTGTTAAGGCTATGTCACGTGTTGGAAATCAAAATGTCCAACAATTTCCAACAATAATTGTAAATTTGCACGTGCTCCGGATATTTTTACTACTTGTACTTTCGATTTTAAAATTGACATTCTTTATGAAACACCCTGTATACACTGATCGCGTGAACATTATATCGGATTAAATAAAACACCACTTGACGGATGCGCAGCCAAGTATTTCAAGCAGTGATGTGTGGTCTAGTGGCGGGCACGAAGCTTGGGTTTTCGATCCCAGCCACATCAAGAATCGGTGCTGTAGGCGTTCCCAGTCGGCGCATATGGGTGACCGCAGCGACAGACCAGATTACGCTGCCGTATTCCAGCACGGACCTTACGTGTGCCTCATAAGTTACGCTTGTCTTATTTAGGTATTTTTTTAAAGCAAATTGCATGGTGTGGTTTCCGTAACGTAGAAACAACACCTGATCTTACTCTTTTGGAGGTCTCAATCGCTATTGAATAAACATTGTCGTGCCTTTCCTCAGTAAAATGGCGTGATGAAAATACCTTATCGAGTTAGTCATTTAAATACCTGCAGCAGTTGGAGAATAAGTAGTTATTGGGTCGTGTGGTTCATCTTTGACCTTCAACATTTTGAGATCAGGCTCCAGGTCCAGTGGATCGTCTGCAACAAGAACACAAAACAAAATCAGCAAGAATAGAAAAGGGAATGATGTAAAGGAACCGCTGGTACTGTCCTGAGTGGTGCCAGTTTCAGGAAATATTTGTCCAATGTCCGACCGATGTCCAAGACCATGGCCAGCTATCCGTCCGAAACTGTCCGATTTTTTTATCTCTTTCTTTGATGATGGAAAATTTGCTATGCTTACTTACCTATGGTTTATAAATAAAAGTAAGCTTGATGTGAATGACCTGTGGCACACTTCCTTTTTTAATTAAACAAAAGTAAACAAAAAAAACACAAAGTAAACAAAAGTAACTAAGTGATTTTCGTGACAAACCATCATTGGCCATTGGATGTCCGAAAATGTCCAAATAAATATGTTTATGTTCGTCCGAAAACCGAATCGGTCTTCGGACAAATTCGGAATTCCGAAAATGATTGTACCGATTGGCACCACTACTGTCAAGCAACTAGTACTGTTCAGTGTTCAGTACCAAAGGCTGACAAGATCAAGTAACGTACGCAGATGCGTGTGGCTGAGCATCAGCGCCGAGACGCTGGACAACATGGTCTGCGGGATGCCGGAGCGGATGAGAGAATGTATTAGACAGGGCGGAGGGATACATCGGGAAATAAACCATGACCCGGACATTTTTTGTTTATCAGTGAAGCGGCGCTGATGAGGGGCAAATAATTTCCTGACACCCTGTATATATATATATATATATATATATATAGATATATATATATATATATATATATATATATATATATATATATATATATATATATAATATATATATATATATACATACATACATACATACATACATACATACATACATACATACATACATACATACATACATACATACATACATACATACATACATACATACATACATACATACATACATACATACATACATACATACATACATACATACATACATACATACATACATACATACATACATACATACATACATACATACATACATACATACATACATACATACATACATAACATACATACATACATATACATACATACATACATACATACATACATACATACATACATTACATACATACATATATAGATACATACATAGATACATACATACATACATACATACATACATACATACATACATACATACATACATACATACATACATCTATCTATCTATCTATCTATCTATCTATCTATCTATCTATCTATCTATCTATCTATCTATCTATCTATCTATCTATCTATCTATCTATCTATCTATCTATCTATCTATCTATCTATCTATCTATCTATCTATCTATCTATCTATCTATCTATCTATCTATCTATCTATCTATCTATCTATCTATCTATCTATCTATCTATCTATCTATCTATCTATCTATCTATCTATCTATCTATCTATCTATCTATCTATCTATCTATCTATCTATCTATCTATCTATCTATCTATCTATCTATCTATCTATCTATCTATCTATCTATCTATCTATCTATCTATCTATCTATCTATCTATCTATCTATCTATCTATCTATCTATCTATCTATCTATCTATCTATCTATCTATCTATCTATCTATCTATCTATCTATCTATCTATCTATCTATCTATCTATCTATCTATCTATCTATCTATCTATCTATCTATCTATCTATCTATCTATCTATCTATCTATCTATCTATCTATCTATCTATCTATCTATCTATCTATCTATCTATCTATCTATCTATCTATCTATCTATCTATCTATCTATCTATCTATCTATCTATCTATCTATCTATCTATCTATCTATCTATCTATCTATCTATCTATCTATCTATCTATCTATCTATCTATCTATCTATCTATCTATCTATCTATCTATCTATCTATCTATCTATCTATCTATCTATCTATCTATCTATCTATCTATCTATCTATCTATCTATCTATCTATCTATCTATCTATCTATCTATCTATCTATCTATCTATCTATCTATCTATCTATCTATCTATCTATCTATCTATCTATCTATCTATCTATCTATCTATCTATCTATCTATCTAATCTATCTATCTATCTATCTATCTATCTATCTATCTATCTATCTATCTATCTATCTATCTATCTATCTATCTATCTATCTATCTATCTATCTATCTATCTATCTATCTATCTATCTATCTATCTATCTATCTATCTATCTATCTATCTATCTATCTATCTATCTATCTATCTATCTATCTATCTATCTATCTATCTATCTATCTATCTATCTATCTATCTATCTATCTATCTATCTATCTATCTATCTATCTATCTATCTATCTATCTATCTATCTATCTATCTATCTATCTATCTATCTATCTATCTATCTATCTATCTATCTATCTATCTATCTATCTATCTATCTATCTATCTATCTATCTATCTATCTATCTATCTATCTATCTATCTATCTATCTATCTATCTATCTATCTATCTATCTATCTATCTATCTATCTATCTATCTATCTATCTATCTATCTATCTATCTATCTATCTATCTATCTATCTATCTATCTATCTATCTATCTATCTATCTATC